>JAFMOC010001077.1:0-46135 GCA_019802505.1 Corydoras sp. C115 | reverse complement strand
TGTTAACCCTCATCTGCCTCAAGAGACTGGGAGAGAAGAGTGCTGGGGGTGGCAGGTGGTGGGAACATTGCGTTCGTTCTTCATTAAGCCGTGTCAATTTCTGCCAGCTCTGAGAAGATGATATTCTCTCAGGTCAGGATGTGGGGGGAAAAGAGCCCAGCATCCTTTAATCTCTGCAAACAGATGTGTGGAGGGTGAGATCAGGTTTTCGAAGGAGGAGGGACAGATGCTTATCTCACTGCCACAATGCAGAAAACACGCTGTTTTTGTTGCCGTCATGACTGATAAACATTTATCACTTTTTTATTCTGAAATAATGCTTTTGCTACCTGATGGGAAGCAAAAGCACCATATGGCCATAAGTTTTTTTTTTGTTTGTTTTGTTTTGTTTTTTTCTCCCCTTGGCGTTATTTGAGCTTTGAGGCATAATTCTTGTCCAAGCACGACTTTATTTATTAAGACATGGTCTGATAATTTGGTTGGGTTGAGGAATTCCACTGTTCTCTTTAAAAACCTGACATCACCTCAACACATTTGCGATTAGTTGATTTTTTTTAAACCAGAATTTCTTATTTTCCATCAGTGTCCAACCATTGTCACGGGCAAGCACGCACTAATATATTAACCTTTAAGTGCTACAACAGCTTGTCACTGGGACAGTATCTTGGGATCTGTGAATGTATGTTAATATTCTCACAGGCCACTTAGGTGGTACAACTTTTTATTTCTACATTTTGTCAATTTAATTAATTTCACTGACCATATGCATATGCTTTGTAGTTTCCTAAAATTACAGTCTGTAGTTTTACAGACTGTAGTCCACCTATTTGTCTACATGCAGTGTTAGTCTAATCCACTCATTTAAATACCTGCATTGTCGTGGGCCTGAAAACTAAAGTGCAAAATATATATATGCTCACCAGCCACTTAATTAGGTACACCTGTTTAATCACTTGTTTGCACAAATAGCTAATCAGCCAATCACATGGCTGTAACTTAATGTATTTAAATGCGTGTAAACACAACTTGGTGATCAACACAACTTGCTAAAGGGCATCAGAATGGGAAAGAAAAGTTGTTGGTGCCAGATGGCCTTGTCTGAGTATTTCAAAAGCTGCTGATCTAATAGATCTAGAAATTGCTGATCTAGACTGGTTTGAGACAATAGAAAGGCAACAGTAACTCAATAACCAAGTAACAACCAAGGAATGCAGAATAACCTATTTGAACACACAACACAATGACCCTTGAAAAAAATGGCTACAGAAGCAGAAGACCACATCAGGTGCCACTTCTCCACTTTACACAAGCTCACCAAAATCAGCCAGTTTATTTATGAAAAAACATTGCCTGGTCTGATGAGTCTCGATTTCAGCTGCATCATTCATTGCATCCTTGCGCTGTATCAATGGTTTACGCTGATGGTGATGATGTAAGTGTAGTGTGTAATTTTCTTGGCACACTTTAGGTCACTTGGTACCAATCAAGCATGCCACAGCCTACCTGAATATTGTTGCTGACTGTCTCCATCCATTCATGACCACAATGTACCCATCTTCTGATGGCTACTTCCAGTAGGATAATGCACAGAGTATGCACAAAAAAATGTCACAAAGCTCACAACACTTAAGTTAAGACTTGGGTTATTAAACATTAGGTCACTTTCATTAAAATCAGCTCTAGTTCAAGAAATAATTACTGATAACGTCCTAAATGCCTAATTGTCTCACAGAAACCTGGATTAGGGCCAATGAATACTTAGAATTAAATTATGCCTCTCCACCTGGTTATACTTATGCTCATAAGCCACGTCTTAGTGGACAAGGAGGTTGAGTGGCTACGATCTGTAAAGAAAACATAAATGTAACACTTAATAATAAGTATGAGCCAAAATCCTTCGAAGCTCTTGTACTTAAACATCACCAGTTCATCTTCATTAAAGAATAAATCCAATCTAATGCAACTTATTACCGTATATCGCCCTCCAGGCCCATATACAGAGTTTATTAAAGAATTTGGTGAATTTCTTTCTAACATAGTAATTTCATCAGACATGTCAACCCACTAGACTCATTTAAATTAGCCTTTGACTCTATACTTGTCATGGTTTGTGTTGTCACGTGGTGTTTTGTGTCACGCCCCCATAATCACGCGCACCTGGGATCAGTCACCATTTCTTTATAAATATCCTACACGCCCGTCACTCTCCGCCAGTTTGTCTCGTGCCACGCGTTTTGCCTGCCCAGATACTACTAGCCCATTCGTGCGATCTAAGTATTGGTTACCTCGTCCTGTGTTCCTGTTTGCCCGTGTATGTGTTGTCATTCTCGCCGTCTAGTGCACTCCGTCCCGTTACCCTGTTAGTTTGTATTACTCCCCGTGTGACGTCATCACGCCTCGCCTCACCTTATCCACATCCTGTGTTCTGTGTCTTCATCTGTGGATTTAATAAACATCGTTGTGACTGTACCTGCACTTAGCCCGTTGTCTCCGAGTAGCGGATCCGCCTCGCTCGATCTTAAGATCGTTACATTACAAACTGGCCAACATGGATCCCTCAGAGCGACGCGCTGTGGGGGCGGAGTCGGCATCACCACCAGCCGGACAGCAGCTCGATTCACGGCTAGAGCTGCTGTATAGTCGCCAGGAGGAACTGGCGGATCTGGTGAGCCAGTTATCCCTCCAGCTGCAGACTGCGCGCTCTGCGCCGCCCGCAGCGCCAGCACCGGTGACCATGCCTCCGAGCCAGGTACTGAACCCGCCGCCCGCGGTTGCCCCACGGTACGACGGTGCCGCTGTTCCCCCGGAGCCTTATGGGGGGGAGCTCCAACGTTGTCGGGGGTTTATATTCCAGTGCCAGCTGTATTTCAACATCCGCCCCGCGTGCTTCCCCACGGACGCCCATAAGATCGCGTTCGTCATCGGTTTGCTAAGGGGACGCGCGCTCAGCTGGGCGGAGGCGGCACAGGGACTGACGTCACCCCTGGACTCCTCGTTCGCCTCGTTTTTGGAGAGATTTCGTGCGGTTTTTGATCGGCCGGACTATACTGAGGACATTGAGACGCGTATACTCACAGTACGACAGGGGGCTCGTTTTGTGGCTGAGTTTGCTGTGGAGTTTCAGACCCTCGCCGCAGAGTCGGGATGGTGTGAGCGCTCACTCCGCGGCGTGTTCCGCCACGCACTCAGTGACCGTATGCGCGACGAACTCGCTATCCGCGACCGCCCGGACTCTCTCCAAGATCTTATCAACCTAGCCATACGTATAGACGGACGTATGAGTTTGCGCCGCCTAGAACACCAGGTCCGCGCCCCCGCTCCGTCTCGGGGACCTCCGACACCCTCCAGGGACTTCCCCCAGCCCGAGCAGTCGGAGGAGGTGGAACCGATGCAGTTGGGACGCGCCGCCCTGGTCCCTGAAGTCCGGAACCGCCGTAGGGACCAGGGGCTCTGTTTCTACTGTGGTGGAGGGGGCCACCTGCTGCGAGACTGCACGGTGCGCCCAAAAGACCTGACTCGGCAGTAGGACTTGGGGTTCTGTCGAGTCCCCCAGTAAGACCCCAAGCCCAGCGACTCAGCTTGCCGGCGACACTCACCATCCAGGAGAAACAGGTGACCGTAGACGTTCTATTAGATTCTGGGGCAGAGGAGAATCTGATAGACGTGGGCTTTGCTAATCGCTATGGTCTGATTGTTTCTCCTCTAGCGAATCCTCTCCACACCCTGGCGCTGGATGGCAGACGGCTGTCCCCCATCACTCACCGCACCTCGCCGACGCGGCTGATGCTGGAGGGCAACCACCAGGAGAGGATTTGCTTTGCGGTGTTCCAGTCCCCCGAGGCCCCCATCATTCTGGGATACCCCTGGCTCCGCAAACATAACCCCCACATAGACTGGATCAGTGGCCGCATTCTGACCTGGGGAACAGACTGCCACTCATCTTGCCTGCTCGCCGCGGCCCCTCCCTACAAACCTCCGCCCTCTAACACCCCCGGCCCTGTGGATCTCTCCTCGGTGCCCCAGGAGTACCATGACCTTGGGGAGGTCTTCAACAGGGACAAGGCATGCCAGCTTTCGCCTCATCGGTCTTACGACTGCGCCATCGACCTCCTGCCCGGTGCCCCGCTCCCGTCCAGCCGGATTTACCCGCTGTCCCGTCCGGAGAGAGAAGCCATGGAGAGGTACGTGTCGGAGTGTCTCGCCACCGGACTAATTCGACCCTCGACCTCCCCCGTAGGGGCCGGCTTCTTCTTTGTCTCCAAGAAGGACGGCACCCTACGTCCCTGCATTGACTACAGGGGACTAAATGCTATTACGGTCCCCTACAAATACCCTCTGCCACTAACATCATCCGTATTTGAGTCTTTGCAGGGAGCAACCATCTTTACCAAGCTGGACCTGCGGAACGCCTACCATCTGGTCCGTATAAGGGAGGGGGACGAATGGAAGACGGCATTCAACACCCCCAGCGGCCACTACGAATACCGTGTGGTTCCCTTCGGCCTCAAGAACGCCGTGTTCCAGTCCTTGGTGAATGATGTGTTGCGGGACTTCCTGGACAGATTTGTCTTCGTCTACCTGGACGACATTCTAATCTTCTCCAGGACCCCCAGCGAGAGAAATTACGACGTGGGGAATCGCGAGCTGTTGGCGGTGAAGCTCGCGTTGGAGGAATGGCGACACTGGCTGGAAGGGGCAGCCCAGCCGTTCGTGGTATGGACCGACCACAAGAACTTGGCCTACATCCAGTCGGCCAAACGCCTGAACTCCCGTCAGGCTCGGTGGGCCTTGTTCTTTGGTCGGTTCCAATTCGTCATGTCCTATCGTCCCGGCACTAGGAACGCCAAGCCCGACGCCTTATCCCGCCTCTTCTCTGACGGTAAGGAGGAACCCTGCACTGACCCGATTCTCCCCCCCAGCCGTGTCATTGCAGGTGTGTCTTGGGAGATCCGGCGCATCATCGAGCGCGAGCTGACGAAGGATCCGGACCCTGGGCTGGGTCCTCCCAACCGGACCTTCGTGCCCTCCGCCGCTCGCACCGCAGTACTCAAGTGGGGGCATGAGAGTCGCTGGGCCGGCCACCCTGGGGGAGCGCGCACGGAGGAACTCATTCGGCGCCAGTTCTGGTGGCCGACCTTGGCCGCCGACGTCCGACAGTTTGTCGCCGCTTGTACCACCTGTGCGCGGAACAAGGCGTCGCATCAGCCCCCCGCAGGACTGCTTCAGCCGCTCTCCATACCTGGGCGTCCCTGGTCCCACATCGCTCTGGACTTCGTAACCGGCCTACCCAACTCTAGAGGTAAATCGGTTATTCTTACCATATTAGACCGGTTCTCCAAGTCCGTGCGTCTAATTGCTCTGGCCAAGCTTCCCTCCGCCCTTGATACAGCCAAAGTCTGTTTTGAGCAGGTGTTTCGGATATCCGGCATCCCCAGGGACATCGTGTCGGACCGGGGACCCCAGTTCGTTTCCCAGGTGTGGAGAGCGTTCCATAAGTTCTTTGGAACCGATGTGTCGCTGACATCGGGGGGTCACCCACAAGCCAACGGACAAGCCGAGAGGGCCAACCAGCTGGTAGAGACCACCCTGCGCTGTATGTCTGCTCAACACCCAGAGCGCTGGAGTGAGAACCTGGCGTGGGCGGAATACGCGATCAACACCGCGCGCAGCTCCGCCACGGGGAAATCGCCTTTTGAGGTAGCACTGGGCTACCAACCCCCCCTGTTCCCCGAGGACCAGCTCGAGACCAGTGTGCCTTCGGTGAACCAGCACATCCGCCGCTGCCACCGCACTTGGAGGAACACCTTGATCGCGCTCCGCCAAGCCCAGCGCTCCTACGCCGCCTCGGCCAACAGGAGACGCCGCCTGGCCCCCAGTTACAAGGTGGGGCAGCTCGTGTGGCTGTCCAGTAAGAACATCCCTCTCAGGACAGAGTCACGGAAATTGTCTCCCCGTTACATCGGCCCCTTTCCCATCTCCCGCATCATCAACCCTACTGCCGTCCGCCTTCAGCTACCCCGTTCTATGCGTATCCACCCCACCTTCCACGTTTCCCATGTTAAACCCGTCACGCACTCCCCGCTCAACCCCCCACCCCGCCCAGCCCCAGCCCCCCGCCTGATTGATGGACAGCCCGCATACACTGTCCACCGACTGCTGGACTCCCGTCGCCGTGGCCGGGGAATCCAGTTCCTGGTGGACTGGAAGGGCTACGGCCCGGAGGAGCGTTCCTGGGTTCCCCGAGCGGCCATCCTGGACCCGTCCCTCATAGACAATTTCCACCGCCGCTTCCCGGACAAGCCATTTAGGGCGCCGGGAGGCACCCGTTGAGGGGGGGGGTAATGTCACGGTTTGTGTTGTCACGTGGTGTTTTGTGTCACGCCCCCATAATCACGCGCACCTGGGATCAGTCACCATTTCTTTATAAATATCCTACACGCCCGTCACTCTCCGCCAGTTTATCTCGTGCCACGCGTTTTGCCTGCCCAGATACTACTAGCCCGTCCGTGCGATCTAAGTATTGGTTACCTCGTCCTGTGTTCCTGTTTGCCCGTGTATGTGTTGTCATTCTCGCCGTCTAGTGCACTCCGTCCCGTTACCCTGTTAGTTTGTATTACTCCCCGTGTGACGTCATCACGCCTCGCCTCACCTTATCCACATCCTGTGTTCTGTGTCTTCATCTGTGGATTTAATAAACATCGTTGTGACTGTACCTGCACTCAGCCCGTTGTCTCCGAGTAGCGGATCCGCCTCGCTCGATCTTAAGATCGTTACAATACTCGATTCCATGGGCGTTACTCAGTGTGGTTAGTGAAACACATCGCTGTAAACATGCATTAGACTTGGTTTTATCACATGGTATTAACATTAACAATTTAACTATTGCTCCACTAAGTGAGGTCATCTCTGATCATTATTTGATAACCTACGATTTAGAAATTGATATTGATCCAGTCATTAAACCACGATATAATATAAAGCGTACAATAATTCCCTCTACTGCTGCATTATTCCTACAACATTTACCTGAATTAAACATTAAACCAGCATCAGGACGCGGTGAACTTGAAAACACAGCTGAATACCTTAAACATGTGTTTTCTACAACCTTAGACAGTGTAGCTCCACTTAAACTAAAACTAAAAAACTAAAAGATAAACTAAAACTTAAACTAAAGATAAAAGACACGTTTCATGGTTTAATGATCAAACACGTGCCCTAAAACAAACCACTAGAACCATGGAGCGTCAATGGAGGCAAACTAAATAAAAGTTATTAAGGTTTGCATGGAAGGACAGTATGACTGAGTACAAACTTGCACTCAATGCAGCGAAGACTAAATATTATTCTAAATTAATAGAGAACAACAAAAACAACCAAAGATTCTTCTTTAGTACCATTGCCAAACTAACTTGAAGTGCTACTGAATCAGATTCACAGATTCACTCACAGTTCAGCAGCAATGATTTCATGAATTTCTTTAGTGATAAAATTGAAAACATAAGGCTTAAATCATCTAATGCATCGTTTAGCATAATCATTAGTGATAAAATCGAACACATAAGGCTTAAATCATCTAATGCATCGTGTACCGTAATCAATAATCAACCCTCAACAATTTCTGAAAAATCTAGTGGTAGATAAAATAATATAGTACAAGAGTTAAATACCTTTAATCCCATATCTAAAAAAGAGCTTGTCTCATTAATTACACAAAGACAACATCCTTGTCAGAGACCGCAGCGCTGCGGCGCGTTCCCCCAGCCCCGCCTACTAATCAGCGCGCGTTCTCCGTACACCAGGTGAGGTTCATTGTTTCCGGGTTCTTTCTTTCCTTTATAAGGCTTTCCGTTTCGCTGGCCTGGCGCGAAGTATTTGCCGTTTACGTCAGTACCGAGCGTTATCCTTGTGATATCTCCTGCCTTCTTCCTCAGTGTGCTTCCGTGTTTTGGTCTCTGTTGGGTGAGTGCGACTTCGAGTGTGTTTAGTTGTAGCGTGTTCCTCTCCCTCTGTTCCCCGCTTCTATCGACCTCTCGTCCTTCCTCTCTCCCTTTCCCTCGTCCCCGTCCTTTCCCCCCTTCCCTTTAGTTTAGGATCCTGGGTGCGTGTTGTGTGTGGAAGGAAAGTCCGTGTCCGTTTTTTTTGTATAGAATCCCTAACACATTCTCACTTGTTATTACTAATCTCTCCACTGTCGGTGTATATAACACATTTAACCCATCTCTAATTAACCACTTCTCTGTCTCCCGGTTCCAGGTTCCCGTAGGTGTGTTTCCTTCCCAGTTAGCCATCCTCGGTTCTCCCTGGTTACCGCCTTGTCCAGCACTTCACCTCATCTATCCTGTGTCTATTCTATTTAGCTCCTCCTTTCACGCTTTTTCCCATTCTCTTTGTTTATTCTATCTCCCAGTGTTTATATTTTGTGTTTGGTGTTAGTTTGTGTTCTTTTGTTTCTCTCTTGTGCTTGTGCACCGCCAGATCTGGTATTCAAGCTACGCACGTGTGTTACAACGAGTGCTCCTGTGATCCCGCTGCCAATCATCTACTCGTTCACGTGCCGCTCGGTTGCCGCTGCATATCTGGTTTAGTAAACCCCTGTTTCTGCATCTACGTCTCCTCTGTTCCCTCTGAATCAGACGCTAACAATCCTGTTTGTTAGACCCAATACCTACAAACCTCCTTAAAGACCTCCTACCAAATATTACAAAGCCTTTTATAAACATTATAAATTCATCACTTAAAATAGGCTATGTCCCCAAAAAAACTGAAGTGTGCAGTCATTAAACCATTACTTGAAAAACCTAATTTAGGTCCTTGTCACACTCGTCTACCGTGGGCTAAGCGCGGCTGCGCAAATGAAGCGCAGAGCCGCAGCGCTCTAACGCGCAGAAGGGACCCAGGCACGCAGGTAGCAGGAACACAAATTTTATTAATGGTGTAAAGACACCAAACACACCGGTACATCAAACGAGTGGACATGAAACGAAGACGTGCACCGAAGACGGGAAAACACAGGAAATAAATACACAAACACATCCGACCACGTGCACACATCAAACCAATCAAACCGAGGAGCTCATTAACTAAAACAACCTGGCAAGACAGCTATTTAACACAACACAAAGACACAGAAACACAGAAACCGAAAGACAAAAGAACAGAACAACAGAAAAACAGGTGCCCTAGGCACCTGTTACAATCCTCTAGTTCGGTCCAACTATAGACCAATATCAAACCTTCCATTTGTCTCTAAAATCCTAGAAAAAATTGTTCAACCAGCTGAATCGCCATCTTCTAGCTGTAACGTTCATGAAGTCTCATGTCTCACCATAGCACTGAGACAGCCTTAATTAAAGTAGTTAATGACTTATTAGTGTCCTCTGACAATAACCAAATCTCTTTCCTTGTATTATTAGATCTTATTGCAGCCTTTTACACTATAGACCAGGGGTGCCCACACTTTTCTGGCCCGAGATCTACTTTTCCATTGGACAGGTTGTCGAGATCTACCGGGGTCAATCTCTATTTTTTAGGCTTTTATATTGAAACGTGTTTACACACATCATGTTAGTATTATCGAATCTGTTAGAATTGCTCTTTTATTAAACACATTCCAGCAAATAGCACAGAGAAAACCTGATTTTAGTACTGTACACCCAAACACACAGTATACAGCACAAATGTAAAACAATCACTGTAACCCACATTTCCCCAAACAGAACATCCATCCATCCATTATCTTCCGCTTTATTCTATTAGGGTCACGGGGGGGTTCCCCATGCCCATCCAGGGGAGAACACAATGGAACCTGGGCAGATACACCCAGATCAGGGCGCCAATCTATCACTGGGCACACTCACACACACAAACACACTCTATATGGGGCAATTTGGAGAATTCAATTGACCTTGATCCATGTTTTTGGACTGTGGGAGGAAACCAGAGAACCCGGAGGAAACCCACACAGACACGGGGGGAACATGGAAGTTCCACCCAGATTGGGATTCGAACTGGGAATCCCTAGCGCTGAGAGGAGAACATGCTAACCACTAAACCAATGTGCTGCCCCCAAACAGAACATGAACATTAATAAAAGCAAATGCATTTTGAGTTTGACATTGTAAAAAAATATTCACCCCCCCCACTCTAAATGAAAGTGGAACATTTTAGTTCTTTTTGAGCTTCCCTTCGTCCTTCACTCTTCTTTTCAGTCAAATAAAGTGTAAAAACACAAACAGAATGTAACAGGTGCCTAGGGTCACCTGTTCTGTGTTTCGTTCCTTTCGGTTGAGTTAATTAACGTTCATGTGTCATTAGTTTAGTTAATTAACTCCTTATTGTCATTGGTTTGTCTTGTGCTCATGGTCGGGTGTCTTTTTGTATTTATTTCCGTTGTTTCTCGTCCTCGGTGCTGGTCGTTTGTTTCATGTCACTAGTCGGTTTGTACCTCATGTTTTGTGGTGTCAGTACACCTTTAATAAACTCTATTTTCTGCTACCTGCGTGCCTGGCTCCCTTCAGCGCGTTAAAGCGCGGCAGCTCTGCGCTTCCTATGCGCAGCCGCTTTATCCCGAGGTAGACTATCGTGACAGAATGACCAGCCAGGCAATTTGGGGAGTCCAGAGCCCAGGTAAGCTGATTTATAATTTTTTCTTTGCGGGGGGCGTGTAACCTCGTACTCGCAGCGCGTTCCGCCGTGTCCGCGAGTGCGCCGCTATGCGCAGCCCGCCGTCCCGGAGCCGGCTCTTACAGAGATATGTCGGAGTATTATGACTCCGATGATGAATGGCTATGGAGGTATGGGTACGAAGCGCTCTGCGCTGAGGAAGGTCTGGATCTGGTTCAGATTTCCAATGACGAGGCGGGCGAGTCGTACCTGTATGGGCATATTCTGCCCATACGAACCCTCCTCAACTCTGAGGAGTTCTGGACGGACGCTCCGGTCCAGCTTGTTAAAGCCCCCGTGGCGAGATCCAGACGCAGAGCGCGCTGGCGCAGTGCCAAGACATGCAGCATGCTTGCCCGCCGAGGTCCTGCCAGCATGCGTGCCCGCCAAGGTCCTGCCAGCGTGCGTGCCCGCCAAGGTCCTGCCAGCATGCGTGCCCGCCAAGGTCCTGCCAGCATGCGTGCCCGCCGAGGTCCAGCCAGCGGGCAGTCCTGCCACGGACCCGCGAGCCTGCACACCAGTGGTGGTCCATACGCCGCACGCGGCCCATCCCAAAGTCCAGGGGCGTTAGGCCGCCCATCCCGAAGTCCAGGGGCGTCACGCCACCCATCCCGAGGTCCAGGGGCCGCACGCCGCCCAGCCCGAGGTCCAGAAGCCGCACGCTGCCCAGCCCGAGGTCCAGGGGCCGCACGCCGCCCAGCCCGAGGTCCAGGGGCCGCACGCCGCCCAGCCTGAGGTCCAGGGGCCGCACGCAGCCCAGCCCGAGGTCCAGGGGCCGCACGCCACGCCGCCAGGGGGCGCCTGCCTCGCCACGCCGCCAGGGGGCGCCCGCCTCGCCACGCCGCCAGGTCCACCTGACTTTGCAGCCAGAGGGCGTTCGGCACGCCTCCCCCGCAGAGGGCATCCACCTGAGGGCGCCTTCCAAGCCCGGCTCAAGGAGCCCCCCCGGGACTGTTATTTTTTTTCTTGGTCGCGTCCCCCCGTTGCGCGACTGCAGGGGCGGGGGTAATGTAACAGGTGCCTAGGGTTCTGTTTTTCGTTCCTTTCGGTTGAGTTAATTAACGTTCATGTGTCATTAGTTTAGTTAATTAACTCCTTATTGTCATTGGTTTGTCTTGTGCACGTGGTCGTGTGTCTTTTTGTATTTATTTCCGTTGTTTCTCATCCTCGGTGCTGGTCGTTTGTTTCATGTCACTAGTCGGTTTGTACCTCATGTTTTGTGGTGTCAGTACACGTTTAATCAACCCGATTTTCTGCTACCTGCGTGCCTGGCTCCCTTCAGCGCGTTAAAGCGCGGCGG
Source organism: Corydoras sp. C115 (assembly GCA_019802505.1). NCBI lineage: Eukaryota > Metazoa > Chordata > Actinopteri > Siluriformes > Callichthyidae > Corydoras > Corydoras sp. C115. The sequence goes on along the minus strand of JAFMOC010001077.1, from coordinate 34,170 downwards.
CTCTGCGCTTCCTATGCGCAGCCGCTTTATCCCGAGGTAGACTATCGTGACACAGAAACTATCTAATGTAGATGATTCACGAGGCTGTGCTTCAGATTTAGGCACGGAGGCGTGGCAATATACCGGTTTTGGGAACAGCAAGAGAGACGGGGGGTGGGGGCAGACTGTTTGCTTGCACAGCGATAGAGATTCAGAATGAATCACGTTGTGTGTGTGAATGTGTGTGTAAGTGGTTAAGATACTGATCTCTAAACAGTTTTAAGAAACTACTTAAGACGCATCTATTTAACAAATACCTCTTATAAAAAAAAAATTTAAATAAAAAAGGGGGGGGGGGGCGCAGCTTCGAATAACAATCAGGTTTGATAAACTTACAGTATAGTTGGTTTTCTCCATGGCTTCTGACTTGTGGTGTTCTCATTTGTAAGTCGCTTTGGATAAAAGCGTCTGCTAAATGACTAAATGTAATGTATGTAAATGTACTGTGCTGTAATAAAGCGTTGACACGTGATAAACGCTGATGAGTACTTTTTTTTCTCAAACCTCCATCGTGATCTGCCCAACACCCCTCGCGATCGACGTATTGAGCACCCCTGCTATAGACCATAACATCTTAATTGATAGATTAAAAAACACTGTGGGCATTACAGGATCTGAACTCCAGTGGTTTAAATCCTACCATCCTACCTAGGGTCCACTCCTATTTGCGCTATATATGCTTCCATTGGGATCAATTATTCATAAACATGGAATCAGTTTCCACTCTTATGCACATGCACAGTTATACATTTCAGCTAACCCTAATGAAGTTCGTTCAGTCAGTAAGCTCGAGGACTGCATCCAAGATATTTAAATATGGATGTCAAAAAACTTCTTACTGCCAAATTCTGATAAAACTGAGTTTCTAATAGTTATTAACAAAGCTTCTAACACTATTAAACCTTGATAACTCCTTAATTAGATCCAGTTCATCCATAAATATCTGTGTCATTATTGATTCAGATATTTCCTTTACAAAGCACATTAAGCAATATTACTAGGATTGCATTTTTTTCACCTTCGTAACATTTCGAAGCTACGAAATATCCTCTCCCTCCAAGATGCAGAAAAACAAATTCATGCTTTTATTACCTCAAGGTTAGATTATTGTAATTCACTTCTGACAGGATGTTGTAATAAATCATTACATAAATTACAACTTGTGCAAAATGCTGCAGCTAGAGTTTTAACTAAAACCAGAAAGTTTGATCATATTAGTCCTGTGTTATCAAACTTGCACTGGCTATCAGTTGTCAATGTTCGTGAAGAGATATGCACAAAAGTCCAGGGTAGATGCAGCACAAACATGGTTTAATTTGCAAAACCCATACACAGATAATATACAGTACATCCACCACTATAAGTAGTTAAGATGCCGAAGGCAGCGACAACAAACCAGAACGGCGTAACTCGCGATAAAGGCAATCGCCAATGCCGACTGGTCTTGACAAAGTCAACGATGGAACCTAAGGCTGGAAGTAGAAAGAGAGCTAGCATGAGCAATGTGCTGAGAACAAACACAACCACAAACAATAACAACCGGCTTTTATAGAAGAACAGGAAATTAACCAGAAGAACTCAGGAGAGCAACCACGAGCACCCCTTAGTGGTGACCTCAGGAAGAGCAGAAGAAGGTGTGGATCTGACACCAGTTAAGTTTCGTATTGAGTACAAAGTTTTATTGCTAACATATAAAATTGTACATAATCAGGATCCACAGTATCTGAGTGAGCTGATTCATTTGTATAAGCAGATCTCAAGGTGCTGGTTTACTTTTAGTTTCTAGAATAAATAAAATTACTGCTGGTGGAAGAGCATTCTCCAACAAGGCTCCTGAACTTTGGAATAGCCTTCCAGTTACTGTTCGTGATTCTGAATCATTATTAATCTTTAAAAGTAAATTAAGAACACATTTATTTAATCTTGCATTTAATTAATTCCAAGTAGATAAAGGTGTAGATCTCAGGCTTGGCAGTGTTGGGTTGGTAATCTGCGATTGTGTTTCACCTCTTCACCCACCTCATCATTAATGGGGGGTGTGGTGCTGAAATGATGCTGTTCCGGGGAGCCATCTCAACTATGTAGAGTCTGCAGTATCTGCCTCTTTTAGTTATGCTGCTCTAGTCAGTGATGCCAGAGTAACATGCTGCACTGTGTCAATCACTTATTACTTAAATGCTGTGCTTTATAATCAGCTCTAACTGCCTTCCTTGTCTGTTTCTTTTGAGGTGTGGCCGGTTTCCTGGAGGTGTAGTCAGATCTTTATCCATGGCTCTGCAGAAGCACTGCGGCTATGATGAATACTGAATGGAACCTGGATATAAATTGGATATAAATTGTCCTGCAGGACGCCCTTAATGGACTTACATATAGTTTTCAGTTGTTAAGAGCTTTTCCATTTGTTAAATACAGTCACACGATCTTGACATTATATGTACATGGCTGTACTACACTGTTGTTGCTGCCTGGCCTTTCAAAGAGGATGAGTCCCCCACTGAGTCTTGGTCCTCCCAAGGTTTCTTCCCTAAAATAACAACCCAACAGGGAGTTTTTTCTTGCCACTGTCGCTTCGGCTTGCTCTTTGGGGGTTTAAAGTCTTTTCATTTTGTAAAGCTGCTTTGTGACTGTGTACTGTTGTAAAAAGCGCTCTATAAATAATTAACATGAAAATGAGTTCACTGTACTCAAATGGCCTCCACATTCAACAGCTCTCAATCCAATAGAGCACCTTTGGATTGTGGTGGAACTGGAAAAATCTACAGCAACTGTGATGCTATCATGTCAGTATGGACCAAAACCTTTGAGAAATATCTCTAATGCATTGTTGAAAGTATGCCATAAAGAATTAAGGCAGTTCTGAAAGCAAAAGTTGGTCCAACCCTTTCCTAGCAAGATTACATAATTAAGTTGCAAGTTTTCTCCACACACCATGTAGATGGACTTTTGTAGTTCTGAAATTACAAACTAGTTTGTACATCTGTTTTTTTAAAGTCCCTTAAGATCTTTATAGCAAGACCCAACACTGTGACTTTAGGAAATTTAATTTTTCAATCCACACCCACAGGCACACACAAAGTCACAGACATCCTGTGTTCTCTTATCAGACTTTTCCCTCTGATAGTGCAGTGTCTTCCTGCAGCAGGAAGTTGCTCACAGCTAAAATAGCATACACTTCTATATATTATTTATACTAATGTACACAAACACTGCCACATATTAAGAGTGTTTTTGAGTGACAGGACTTTGTGTGCATTTCTGTCTCGCGAAGTCAAAATTGGCCGTAAACAGCAGTAAAATAAAAAGCACCTTGTCCCCACAGCAGAACCATTAGAACATGCAAGTAGACGGTACTCTTATGATGAACCATATTCCCACTTAAATTAATATTTTCAAAATGAATTTGTCTTTCTTCATGAACTTTTCATTTCTGATGCATGAAATTGAACTAATTAAATTTTTCCCAAAGAGTTTGTTGTAATTTATGCCTTTTTGAACCACAACTAATGATTTTAAACAAGCCAGCCATGATGTAATTCAGTGCTGCACAAAAAAAAATCAGCCCTGGCATTTTTGGCTCAGACCAACCTCTCATAATTATCATTGTTATACATAATATTTCAAAAGAAAAATTATTTGGTCAAAGATAAATACCTTGTTTTTTTTATTATTATAAATTATTTATTTTTTAAAATATTTTATAATGAATACTAAATATTTTAAAATCCCAGCAAACCTTGTTATGACTTCAATAAATTTAATGAGCAAACATGTAATTAAAGCCATTAAATTTGAAGTATAATCATCAAATTAGTAAAGACAATGTAAATTCCTAATTTCACAGATTGCACCCACTGCAAACTAAAACAAACTCACATTTTCATGTTTTTTTACTCACAAATTCACTAGTTTGACAAGACCATAAAAGACAGCAGTAAATAACAGGTAGTAAATTATTACAACACTACAAGCGAGTCTTAGACAACACTAAAGCAAATCAGTCGATTGATGTTGGTGGCTTGTAAAGTCTTATCGTTGTTGGTAGACTTTTCTTCTCTTAAAGGGGAACAGTTATAGTACAGTAAAACTATTGTCACCGTTTAAGTTCTAACAGTTCTCTAACTATATATTTAGATTTTTTTCTTATTATTTTGGTATTTCCTGACTAATAATTTAGACTAAATATTTTTTGCATACCTAGCTAAAATAATGTGAATAACCTGATTAAGAACTAAAAAAATTTTTTTTACCATTTGAGCTTAATTCAACATCCCAACGTTTTATTGCTGAAGACAAAACCAAAAGATCCACAAACTAGCAACTGAGCAGCAATAGGAAAACCAAACGTTCCAAAATATACAGTGCCTAACATTAAACATAATATATAAATTATGATAGATTGTGATAATGTCACACTCGTGTACCCGGGACTAAACGCAGCTGCGCAAATACAGCGCAGAGCCGCAGCGCTCTAACGCGCAGAAGGGAGCCAGGCACGCAGGTAGTCCCGGGTACACGAGTGTGACAGAAAGACGCGCCATTCGTTTGGGGAGTCCAGAGCCCAGGTAGGTGTTTTTTTAATTTTTCTTTGGGGGGGCCGTATAGCCTCGTACTCGCGACGCGCTCCGCCGTGTCCGCGAGTGCGCCGTTATGCGGGGCCCGCCGTCCCGGAGCAGGGGGAGCGGCTCAAACAGTATGGCGGAGTATAACGACTCCGATGAAGACTGGTTGTGGAGGTACAGGTTTGAGGCGCTCTGTGCAGAGGAAGGTCTGGACCTGGTTCAGATTTCCGATGACGAGGCGGGCGAATCATACCTGTATGGGCATATCCTGCCCATGCGCACCCTCCGCAACTCTGAGGAGTTCTGGACGGAGGGTCCAGTCCAGTTTGTAAAACCCCCGGTGGCGAGATCCAAACGCAGAGCGCGTCAACGGCGTGGAGGGAAGCCGCAGCGGGCGCACAGCGCAGCTGCGGAGCGCGAAGCGTGCACTGCGGGGCAGTCACGTGACGCGACCGCGCCGGTCTGCGCCATGTCTGGGTCGCACTGCGAGGGGGCGTTACCGGAGCCGCCGCTCGAGTGCGTGAACATGTTGTGTCCCCCTTCCTCGTATGTCTCGTATGATCAGTCCGTCTCCCCTATGTCCGAAATGTTTGTGTCTATGTGTTTGGGCATTGCGGTGGGGGTGTATGTGTTCTGTGTGCATGATGGAGAGCCCGAGGTGCCGGCCGAGGTCCGCCCAGCGTGCGTGCCGGCCGAGGTCATGCCAGCGCGCCCGCCCGCCGAGGTCATGCCAGCATGCGTGCCCACCGAGGTCCGCCCAGCGTGCGTGCCCGCCGAGGTCCGCCCAGCGTGCGAACCCGCCGAGGTCCAGCCAGCATGCATGCCCGTCGAGGTCCTGCCAGCACACGAACCCATCCCGAGGCCAAGGGGCGTCACGCCGCCCGTCCCGAAGCCCAGGGGCGTCACGCCGCCCATCCCGAAGCCCAGGGGCGTCACGCCGCCCAGCCCGAAGCCCAGGGGCGTCACGCCGCCCATCCCGAAGCCCAGGGGCGTCACGCCGCCCAGCCCGAAGCCCAGGGGCGTCACGCCGCCCAGCCCGAGGTCCAGGGGGCCGCGCGCCATCCAGCCCGAAGTCAAGGGTCCGCGCGCCGTCCAGTCCGAAGTCAAGGGTCCGCGCGCCGTCCAGCCCGAAGTCAAGGGTTCGTGCGCCGTCGCAGCAGGGTTCGTGCGCCGTCGCAGCAGGGGCCACACGCCGCCCAGGCCGAGCAGCAGGGGCCGCACGCTGCACGCCACGCCGCCAGGGGGCGTCCGCCTCGCCACGCCGCCAGGGGGCATCCTCCGGACCACGCCGCCCGTGGGCGCCCACCTGACCCATTCCTCGCCCAACGTGGGCGGCCACCGGACCACGCAGCTAGAGGGCGTGGCTCATTCCTCGCCCGACGGGAGCGTCCACCGGACCACGCAGCCAGAGGGCGTGGCCCAGTCCTGATCCGCCGCGGGCGTCCACCTGACCTCGCAGCCGGAGGGCGTCTGCAGCTCCGCGTCTGCAGCTCCGCGTCCGCAGACGGCGCTTTCCACGCCACGCCCGCAGAGGGCGTCCACCCCGACACAGAACCAAGGGACGTTTAACACGCCTCCCCCGCAGAGGGCGTCCACCGGAGGGCGCCTGTCTAGCCCGACTCAGGAGGGGCGGAGGACCCCCCCCACCCCCCCAGGACTGCCTTTTTTTTTGGGGGGGTGTCTTGGTCGCGTCCCCTCGTTGCACGACCATAAGGGCGGGGGTAGTGTAACGGGTGCCTAGGGCACCCGTTTTTCGGCCGTTGTGTTTGTTTGTTTTTGGGTTCTGTGTTTGTGTTCCTGTGTTTAGTTAATTAGCTGTCTCGTGTGGGTGTTTTAGTTAATTAGCTTCGCGGGTTCATTGGGTGTTTTTGTGCACGTGTTGGGATGTGTTAGGGTATTTAGTTCCGGGGTTACATGTCGTCCGTGCGCGTCTTCGTTTTAAGTTACACTTGTCGTTATGTACCTGTGTGTTTGGTGTTTGTGCACCTCAATAAAATTCCTCGTTCGTACTACCTGCGTGCCTGGCTCCCTTCTGCGCGTTAGAGCGCTGCGGCTCTGCGCTGTATTTACGCAGCCGCGTTTAGTCCCGGGTACACGAGTGTGACAGATAACAGCTTTAAAAGCATTATGTTAAGAGTCTTAACTAGTTCTGCAAGGAAGGAGGCTAGCCAATTTAGGTACTATGTAAACCCAATAAAGGCACTTTTCATTCATTCATTCATTATCTTCCGCTTTATCCTATAGTAGGGTCGCAGTGGAGTTCTCCATGCCCATCCAGGGTAGAACGTTTCGGGCGCTGGGCAGATACACCCAGGACAGGACACCAATCTATCGCTGGGCACACACTCACTCACACACTCTATATGGGGCAATTTGGAGATCAATTGACTTGATCCATGTTTTTCGACTGTGGGAGGAAACCGGAGAACCCAGAGGAAACCCACGCAGACACGGGGAGAACATGGAAACTCCACCCAGATGGGGATTCGAACCGCGAATCCCTAGTGCTGAGAGGCGAACGTGCTAACCACAAAGCCACCATGCCGCTAAAGACACTTTTATTTTAGTTTTTTTTTTTTTTATTACAATTCTTTTTTCAAATGTTTTTTTGTTTGTTTCTTCTTTATTCAATTTAGAGGAAAAGGTATATTTTTAAGTTTAAAGTAAGTTTAATGACTTTGACTTTTGTATTCTACAAGCATTATTTTAAATTTGTTTATGCTTTTGATATCAAAACCGACTTTAATTGATTCTTGTCAAAGGTATCCAAAATCCTTGCTTTAGTTTATTTGCATTTTACACTTTAAATTAAAATATGTTCCTTTTATTTGTAATAACCTGCAGTCTGTCACACACTGCATCAAAGCATTTCACTGCTAGTTGTATCGTGCATTACTCAACATGTGAGAGTTAAAAGTTTATTTGATTTGATCTTATGTGTTTTAATTTATCTGATTATATATGGTCACCTTATGTGCTAGTCCTAGAGGCCTATGTAGAGTCCTTTGTGATAATTGCTTTGTGATAAATTAAGTGTTTGCATTCTAATAAAATGAAAACCATGACCATGGACTCATATGGGGCTCATGCTTGTTTTATAACATTTTTGTGTCTCACACAGATCATTGTGAGAAAACCTTGCTGTCGAAGAAGGAGAAGATGAAGGAGAGACAACAGAAATGGCTTAACAGTAAGTACTTAAAGTTTCGTGTTAAATTTACACATGTTAAAATGCTCTTAGTTTTTTAGAAACATCAGAATATTTTTCCATAATATTTCCAAAATAATTTTTTGTATGGGGCGGCACGGTGGCTTAGTGGTTAGCACGTTTGCCTCTCAGCGCTAGGGATTCCCGGTTCGAATCCCCATCTGGGTGGAGTTTCCATGTTCTCCCCGTGTCTGCGTGGGTTTCCTCCGGGTTCTCCGGTTTCCTCCCAAAGTCCAAAAACATGGATCAAGTTAATTGAGTTCTCTAAATTGCCCCATATAGAGTGTGTTTGAGTGTGTGCCCAGCGATGGATTGGCGCCCTGTCCTGGGTGTATCTGTCCAGCGCCTGAGACGTTCTCCCCTGGATGGGCATGGGGAACCCCACCGCGACCCTAATAGAGGATAAAGCAGGAGATAATGCATGCATGCAATTTTTTGTATGATTTATTGCAGATAAAATTATAGTTGTATTACAATGGATGAAATTAGGCGCTGTAAGTGTTTTTATTTTGTATTACATTGTATTATTTGGGCAGCAAGGTGGCTTAGTTATCACATTCTCCTCTCGACACTGGGGATCCAGGTTTAAATCCTGTTCTGAATAGAGTCCCAAGTCCGCTTGGGTTTTTTTTCTTGGTTGGCTGGTCTAAATTGCCCCTGTGGATTGTGTGTGTATATGTGTCCGGCCATGGATTGGCACCCTGTCCTGGGTGCATCTGCCCAGCGCCCTAAACATTCTCACCTGAATAGGAATGGGAAACCCTCCACGACCACAGTCCCTAGTATTGAATAAATTAATTCAGATTTTATGTTTACATTTGATGACATTTTTTCAATTAATTATTCCACATCAAGTGGAACAGTTAAGTGCTGTTCATTAATTAATCATTTGTGTTATTACATTCTAATGCACAATCTTAATTTAATAGAAGCCCTTTATGATGGTTCTGTGTCAGTCCAGTCTCAGTGCATCTTTAATAGTGGTATGTGATCGGTGTCTGTTCCACCCATAACTGCACTCATTAGAAACCATATCTGCCAGGGTGATCGATATTCTGGGTAACACAAGCCTGGACTGCAGTAATTAACATCAGATCTAAATAGGAATTTGGAATTTTTGCAACTCGACTCAGGAAGATATGGTGCTATTCGAGACATGTTAATCGATTGCTGCCACAGATAAGCAAATTGACCTCTAAAACATACCGCTGATTTTGATACAACCCAAGATAAAAAAATGAATTTGAGCTGTTTTGCCTAAAAGATACCTATCAGCAATAAATGCTGAAAAACATTTAAAAAAAAACACAAAAATAACCAAGAAATGCAATTTAAACAATATTTTCAGTATTATTTAATTTAGGTAATCTGTTTTCTTAAAGCATTAAAATAAAATAGGATTTATACTTTTTAATCAAAAGTCATAAGTTTTAAACCCTATTCCTGACCAGATGGAGCATATTTATTTCTACTTGCAAAAATTAAGGGCCGTCCCTTTCCTCTCTGTTTGAGTTGCGACCCTGGCCAGTTTCTGTAAACCGTGATGTTTTAGTATAAATTGAACAGTTATGTTAAACACTGATATTTTTTCTGAAAATGGAGAAAAGAAAAAAATAATGCATAAAAATCCCTAAGTTTGGTTATGAAAGCATGTTTCAAATTTACACATTATTTTAACATTTAAGAAAAAAATTAAATTAGGCTGTTCAACTTGGATAATTGTTTTTTATACTTATTAGACAGGTGAAATGTATCTCAAATTAATCTGCAAGACAGCAACAAGACAAACACTTGAACATAAATGAATGTACATAAATATGGGTGAAGTAATAAAATATTTACAGAGAAGAATTATAAAAAGATATATAAAGAAAAAGCATGCACTGTTATTCGATGAGAAGGCATGGCTCTTTTTGCTTAGCAAAAACTTCCATCTGTTGATTTGTGTTATTCTGTAAGTGATTGTGAACAATTTTCATTTATTTGGCAGTTATTTTTGTCCATATCATGTTTTTTTTCCTAATTGTAAATTTTACTAAATTACAAAGTATGCATAATCATGTACAAATATTTTCTGTAGCTGTGTTAACCTATTTTACTTAGAAAACCAATACACCGTGATACCTAAACAGGGTGCACAAACATTTACACAAGATTTAGTATCATTAGAGGACCTGTGGTCCTTAAAGATCAAAACAACCACAGATTGGGTGTTATTTGGATGGTGGATGATTCCAAGTATTGCAGTGACAGAGTCATGGGGGTGGTTAATGGTGGAAAGAGTAAATTAGAATTATTCAAGATATTATAATCACTGATGTAGGATGAATGAATGACTAACACAAACAATCGAACAACAAATGACATGCTCTCTAATTGTACATCTATAAAGTGGAGCAGCGAGGTAGATATGTTTACTATGGTAATTAAAACCCACCTCAATGATCTGTGATGATTCTTTGTAGGTCCTCACCATTACAGAACAAAATAATACATTTTGATATCCATTACATTTGGTGACAATGCACAATCAAATGCTACCACAAATCTCTTTTTTAATGGAAATCTGATTGTAATCTTTGGAATAACTAGTCAATTTACCTCTAAAGGTATGTTATTAATGTGACATCTAAGATTTTTAGCTTGTTGTAATGTACATTTCAGTAGTGCACCATTACATGTAACACACAAGTAATGGATAATGTAAGGGAAGATCATTACATTATAAGATACTATTTTCATCAGTTTTTAAATGACCATTGCACTAGGCATAATAAACAACAGTGTGTGTCTGTTTGTGTGTGCACGTGTGTGTGTGTACATGTGTCTGCAGAGATTAGTGCCATTAAGATTGCTCAGCAACAGCAGGTGGACCTTGCACGCCGGAAGGCCACACCAGTGGTTGGGGATATGAGGTCATTAGTTGAAGCACTTCCAGAACTCCATCCGTACATGAATGCTTCTTTCTGTAAAAAGCAGAAAGGGTAAGTGTGAAGGCATACATATTTTAAGTGTTGAGTGATTTAAAGTTATAGTATATGTTCATTACAAACCTTGATGTGACTTAAATTGTTATTCTCTAGTGTGCACAGTAAACTACATAAGAAGTTCTAATGTGTGTGTGGGTGTATGCGTAGGAGGATGACTAGTTTGGGTGTGTTTGTTACTTCTGTAATGTCAGTTATTGTGCATGGTGAGCTACTGTAACCAAGAACAAATTCCTTGTATGTGTGAGCATACTTGGCCAATAAAGTCTGATTCTTCTGATTCTGAAGCGTGTTCTGATTCTGCACGTGTGTAGGACATGGAAAAGTTAATTTCAGCATACCAGACCTCATTCTGTACATAATTCAGCAGATAGACTGTGAATGCAGGAAATGTATATTAATGACCAGTCTGCAGTCAAGATTGACTTCTTTTTTAATTGTAAACTGTATTAAATTGTTTAAATTGTAAACATTTTAATTATTTTCTTCAAAATTTTATCAATTAAAAGTTATCTTGACATTTGTGTTTTTGCATGGCGCTGTATTTAAATGACCACATATTCTATCCATCCATTATCTTCTGCTTGTTCCTGCACTAGGGTTACGGTGGGGTGAGAATGGGGAAAGAGAATGTTTCAAGGACTGGGCCGATACTGGGCGCCAAACCATCAGTGGGCACAAACTCACTCACACACACACACACACACACACACACACACACACACACACACACACACACTCACACAAACACACTCACACAAACACACTCCTATATACGGCTAAATGACTAAATGTATGAGGCAATTCGGAGCATTAAATTTACCTTAAAATTATCTGAGACACTGGCGGAAACCCATGCAGACACGGGGAGAACATGGAAACTCCACCCAGATTGGGATTCGAACCAGAGAGCGCCGTGAGGTGAACGTGATAACACTAAGCCACAGTGCCGCCCCAACCACATATTCCACTTGTTTAAATCCTTTTTTATTTGTGTTTACTTTCACAGATTGTTAAAGAGGAAATCAGAACCAACAGACTATAGCTAGATGAAGCCTGCACAGAAACACAAACTGCTGTAAATTTGAAACCATACACAGACACACACACACACACACACACACACACATATATATATATATATATATATATATATATATATATATATATATATATATATATATATATATATATATATATATATATATACATATATATATATATATATATATATATATATATATATATATATATATATATATATATATATATATATATATATACACATATATATATACATGTTACGGCGGGGCGCGCTGCCCGGAAAATGGCGGTGCAGCGCGGTGCGGTGTAGAAACACAGAGCCAGGCGACCAGGTAAGCAAACACAAAAAGCCCTTTAGCCCCAGCTGAGTGCGAGAGAGATCTATGCTAATGAGGGTACGGGAACGCCGTGACCCTATGTGAGCCCGTGTAGGGCGTGACCCCTTTGGTGCGAATGGGGAAGAAAACCCTTTGGAGCCCTGAGAAACCAGTTCTGGAACGGCGGACGAAGTACACACGACAGCCGAGGAGGAACAGGAGGACACCAGACTGACCCGAGTGGACGCACAGGTGACCCGAGTGAACGCAGGAAAAACCTGAGTGAACGCACTTGTGACCTGAGTGGACGCCAAACTGACCCGAGTGGACGCACTTGTGACCCGAGTGGACGCAGCGGTGAATCCGACATGGTCCATGAACATGGCAGCCGGTCCAGGGTCCCATACAAATTCTTCCGCCCCCAAAATCCTTGGTCCGGTGGTATTTCGGTCCAGAGCGGGTGGCAAATTGTCCTGGGTGGAGAACGGGTCATCCATGTTACGGTGCACATAGTCCAGCGCGGCGGTCTTATCAACCGAAGCAGGGGTCAATCTATCCTGTGCGGGGACCACAGGACTCCACTGCTTCCTCACCAGACCATTGGACTGCCCTCTGGGGAATGCGCTGAGCGCCATGCCACGACTCCCAGTCTCCTTTCTCTCCGCCACCTGGAAACACAGAGGGAGAGCTTGTCCACACTATGCATATTATGGTCCTGGTTACCGAGACGGGGTCCGAACCCCGACCGCAGGCTATATAGACCCCGGACATCATGTCCCGCGGAGTGCCCCGCGGAGCATTGCGAGGAGGGGCGCAAGTGGCAACGCGAGAAGAACCGCGTTGAGACGCGTGCGGAGCATCGCCCTGAATATCGCGCTTTCACACAGCGCGGGGTGAATCGCGAGCGGAATCGCAAGGGGCAACCAGGAGAGAACTGCGAGAGGCCACGCGAGGAAACACGCGTTGGGGCGAAGCCTGCGGAGTGTCACCCTGAGCGTTGCGAGAAGCCGCGTGAGGAGAATCGCAAGCGGAATCGCGGGAAGCAATGCGCGGAGGTCTGCACTGGGCAACGCGAGGGGAATCGCGAGGAAACACGTGTTTAGGTGAACCCCGAGAGGCAACGTGAAGGGAGGCGCGTTGGGGCACATGCTGAATGTCACCTTGAGTATCCCACGGCTCGGTGCGGGGCAAATCGCGAGCGGAATCGCGAGGTGCAACCCGGGAAGAACTGCGAGGGGCAACGAGAGGGACGGCGCCAGGAGCAACGCGGGAAAAAACGCGTTGGGGCGCCTGCAGCGTGTCACCCTGAGCGCAGCGAGAAGCAGCATGAGAAGCCGCGCGAGGAGAATCGCGAGCGGAATCGCAGGAAGCGACGCGCGGAGGGCTGCGAGGGGCTACGCGAGGGGCAGCATGAGAGGAATCGCGGGGAACACCGCAAGGAAACACGCGTGGAGGAAGACCTCGAGGAACACCACGAGGAGAGACGCGTTGAGGTGAAGTCTCCACCGGAACGTGGGGAGACACTGCACGAGGGACCGTGCGAGGGGAACCGCGAATGGAATCGCATGGAGGAACGCGCGGCGGGGCCCGGCAAGACGCGGCGCGAGGCGAGACAGCGCGGGGCGTGGCGCGAGGCGACACAGCGCGGGGCGCGGCACAGAGGCGACACAGTGAGGCGACACAGCGCGCGGGGCGGCACAACGCGAGGTGCGGCGCGAGGCGGCACAGGGCGAGGCGGCACGGCGCGAGGCGGCACGGCGCGAGGCGACGCAACGCGAGGCGCGGCGCGAGGCGGCACAGCGCGAAGCGGCACAGCACGAGGCGGCACAGCGCGAGACAGAACCCGAGCAGTGAGGGGAACCTCGCTGAACGGGTCCTCCGTGGATTCAGGAGACTCGCACGGAGGAGCGTGAAGCGGGACCCGGACGGCGAGAGAGAGAGAGCTGAGCGCGTCCCCAGTGGAGATAGGAGGCTTGCACGAAGAAACGCGCGGCGGGACCCGAGTGGCGAGCGACCGTCCCCAGACCGGGTCCTCCGTGGAGTAGGAAGACTCGCACGGAGGAGCGCGCGGCGAATCCCGGGCGGCGAGAAACCACTTGCTAAGAGGATGAACCCTAGGGCCAGGAACCTCCCACGGCGAGAGACGTGCGACGAACGGGTCCTCCGTGGAGAAAAGGTCCAACGGAGGAGCCGAAGACGGGGTCAGAGAGACGAAGGAGGACTCGCCGAACAGGTCCTCCGTGGAGAAAGGCTCCAATGGAGGAACGCAAGACGGGATCCGAGTGGCCAGCCCCAACCAGTGTGGAGTCAAACGACTCGCACGGAGGAGCGCGCGACGAATCCCGAGCGGCGAGAAAAAACTCGCTCAGTGGGTGAACCCTGGGACCGGGATTCCCCCACGGCGGGAGACGCACGGAGGAGCGCGGATACTCGTGCTTCGACCCGCGTGCCGGATCGCGCCGCGGATTCCCGGCCTTTCCGCAGTGAAGCTGCCTCTTCACCGCGTCCAGGTGCTCACCCATGGAGCCGGCATCTGAACCCGGGGCGAACCGGGCTAAGAATGCCGACTCGAATAGACTCGCTGAGCGCAGGACCCAGGAGTCGGGAGAGGGAAAACAACACCCTCTCTCGGTCCGAAAGCTCCCGACTGGTGACCAAGTCGAACACCCTGCGACAGCCGATAATGTACGGCAGTGGCTTTAACGCCACCCCGTTGCAGGGTGCCGGGAGCTTGACCGAAGCCAAGAGAGGAAGAACAATCTCCCCATACTCCGGGACCCGATCGATGACCCTCCTCGCTCCAACCTCAGAAGAGCGAGTACTGCGGCGAGATCTAAACAGCGTGGCCGGCGCCAGGCTAAGAAAGCCAATCGCCACAGACGGGGCAACAACTGGCATGGCTAGTGCCGAGTTAAACAGCCTTATTGCCCTAGCCGGGGACTAGCGAGTTGCCCTAGCGAGTTATGAAAGCCGGTGCTGCAGCTGGAGGAAGCGGCTAATGGCGTGGCTAACGCCGATTTAAGTAGCCAGATGCTGCAGCAGAAACCGCGGCTAATGGCGTGGCTAACGCCGATCTAAATAGCCAAACACAGCAACGAAAATCTTGGCTAGTGGCGAGGCTAACGCCGATCTATAAAGCCAAATGCTACTGCTGAAAAATGCGGCTAATGGCGGGGCTAACGCCGATGTATATAGCCGAATGCTGCAGCTGGAACCCGGTACACAAACGGGCTAGCGCCGAAGCTAACGCAGCTACCGATGTATACACAAGCAAAACAACAACCCCGGGACGAAAGCCGGGGAACGCGGCCGAACGCGGTCGCGCTAATAAACAACAACAAAAAAAAAAAACCCGGGACGAAAGCCGGTGGACGCAGGCGCGCAGAAATATAATAAAAGTGATCGCTTACCCGGAGGAGGAATTCTGGACTCTGCTACTGTTGGGGGAGGTCAGCATTCTGTTACAGCGGGGCGCGCTGCCCGGAAAATGGCCAGGCGACCAAGTAAGCAAACACAAAAAGCCCTTTAATGGCATAAAGCGGGAACGCCGCTAGAAGGAGCCGAGAGCTATATACAACAAAGAAATCGGTGCAGCGGGAACGCCGCTGCGGACACGATAACACGTACCGAAAATACGTCGCGATAAGGCAAACGCGGAAAAGCCGCTGGATGCCGAATGAACCATAAAAAACAAACACCACACGAACCACCCGACGTGACGCTTGAGTGGAACCCCAAGCTCAGCTCAATACAATTCAATGCTGACCTACTGGCTGCTCAGCAGAGATACCTTTAATGCAGTCAGTAGGTCGCACGTGATCAGGTAGGACCCGATCCCTGCTCAAGGGTGTGGGTCCTACCTACGGAAGCCCGAACATCTGAGAAAACGCTTTAAAGAAGAGGATGAATAGCGTTAGCTCCATCAGTCAGTCTTTCACAAATTAAAAACACCTGTGGTAAAAACATAATTTTAAGACATTGTGACATCATAAGGTGGGCAGGTCCATCAAATTTAAAATGTAGGTAGCATATTTGAATGAGTTTTTTTATTAACTGATCATGATAGACTTAATCTCCAACAGTTGTAAAGAAAAAGCAACATTTTTACTTGTACTGTTGAAGATGAGTGAAAGGAGTGTGGAAAATTGTTAATTTAGACAAATTGTTAGAGGCAAATACGGAAACAAAAAATGTCAAATCTGTCAGATACACATAAATGCATGTGGTATGGTGCAAAATAAAGATACAAACATTAAACCCTTATATTCAGATTATTTTTCATGTCTAGAAAATTTATGATGTGTCTATGATGTGAATGTTTCTGAGTAGGACTGGATGTTACAGTCCTGAGATTTTCTACTCATTTTGGGGTTCCTTGGAGTCAGCTGCAAGGTAGTAATGTATGTCATAAAGACACATCATCAGTTTTATACCTTAGTGTACAGGGTGTTTCGGCCCTTTACCACAATGCACAATTCACTAAAGCAGTCCAACCACAGGATGATCAAGCCTGAGTGTTTCTTGTGATGAGTTGACACCTTGGCAGCCCTGCAGTGTCTTTTTTTTAGACACTATGGCTGTGCATTTCCACTTTTTTAACAAAGTCTTTAATTGCTCTTCTATCAGCTTGTCCCCTGAATCTGAAGTTGCTTTGATGTTATTCTAGCTACATGGCCCCTTATGCACCTTATCTCCACTGGGCTCAACTTCACCATCTAGCCTCTGTCTTCTGCTTTGGCTGACAAGTTGAAGCGTCCTCCCAGGGCATTTTCAATTCAATGACTTATGCATGATGATGAGATTTGGACCAAAGGATCATGTCTGGTTGTTGTGTGCTTGTCGCAATCTCGGATGGGAAAATGAGCTTTTGTCCCAGATCTACTTTTAGCTCTGGCTCCATTCAGTTGGCTAAAATCAGGCGATATGCAGTTTGCCTTTGTTTTTGTTTTTTCCGGCTTGGACAAAGGATGGTGGTTCCCGGGATGCTGCAAGACTGTTAAAGGGTTGAGTGTTGATTTGTACCTATTTTCTTTCGAGTTCAGCTGCCAAGCATTGGGCAAATTTGGACTCTCATGCCTGCTACTGGAGTCCACTTCCTCACTCTAACCAGAGTAGGAGCAACTCCTTTGACCTCCATAAAGCGTGTAATAAGGTATTTTTTTAGCCTGAGCTATTTTCTCACCTTTATAAGCAAATGGCTGACGTTTGACAGTGAGAACTTTGATTATTGGCCACATTATCTGAGGTAACAGCCCAAATTGGAGACACCATAGCTTCAGCTTTCCTGGTAATGTGGTAATGATCTGTTTTAGGTCATTTATTTTGTCTTGGCACAGTTGTTCCAGAATCAGCTTATCATTGATGTAGAACCGTTTACCTGTCACAATGGCCTTTGACCATTGACAATGGAAATACTTTGAGATTTGAAGCATTTTGTAGGTTTCAATTCATTCATTCATTCATTATCTCCCGCTTTATCCTCTATTAGGATCGCGGTGGGGTTCCCCATGCCCATCCAGGGGAGAACATCTCGGGCGCTGGGCAGACACACCCAGGACAGGGCGCCAATCCATCGCTGGGCACACACTCACACACTCAAACACACTCTATATGGGGCAATTTAGAGAACTCAATTAACTTGAGCCATGTTTTTGGACTGTGGGAGGAAACCGGAGAACCCGGAGGAAACCCACGCGGACACTGGGAGAACATGGAAACTCCACCCAGATGGGGATTCGAACCGGGAATCCCTAGCGCTGAGAGGCGAACGTGCTAACCACTAAGCCACCGTGCCGCCGGTTTCAATTCAATTCATGCTTATTTAATATTATCCTGGTGTTTTTTTGAGCAATCATCTGGTGCATGACTTTGTTGTTGTAATAGTTGTCATTTCATCAATGTAGGCTCTGATTTATGGAAGACGCAATCTCGTATTTGACCTCCAACCAACCAACGATGCACGCATGATGAACTTCATTGGCATGATGAATGCCAGAGGAGAAAATGTGCAGTCTGCCATGATGCCAATTTCCAGAGTATGCCAGGTGGTGGTTTAAATATTGTAGCGCGGGACTCGCTATCTTGGCGCGCACGTCACGGCTTGGCACGTTGCCCTGGTACACGTCACGGCTTGGCAGGTTGCCTTGCCAATGGGAAGTTGCCCCGTGGGTTTCACGGGATGTACCGCGGGGGGCGCGTCGCGGTTTGGCAGGATGCCCTGCCAATGGGAAGTTGCCCCGTGGATGTTCCGGGATGCGCCGCGGGAATATAGGTGTATATATGGGAAGGGGTTCGCGTCTCTGCGTGGTTGAAGTGTTGGAATTATATGAAGTACGTTCACGATCTCTTTAATAAACCCAGTAGTTTATGATAGCATCTCGACTGTCTGTTCTTCGTCAACACCACATTTGGTGTCAGAAGTGGGATGCAATCGCCTGGATCGTGCACTGGAGGCGATCGATCGAGAACTGGAGTCTCTCGGATGTGGAACCCTTGGTACGAGACGAAAAACGTTGGGCCGGGAGATGGATTTAGAAAACACCCGGCCGACAGTCGAGAGGATGCAGCTTCAACTGCCAGATTATAACGGTGAGGCCGACTGGAAATTGTATGAGGCACAGCTGGAAATAGTGAAAAGGAACTCTGGTTGGTCTGACGACGAGGCAGAAGCACGACTGGGCCTGGTGCTGCAGGGGCAAGCGTTAAGTGTATTATGGGGAGCTGCCGTCGGAATGCCGGGGCAATCTGGCAGATCTCACCGGAACGCTGAAAGGGCGGTTTAGCCGACAACCCAAAGAACCGGCCGCCAAACAGCTACTTACGGCCAGACGATGCGAAAAGGGCGAGAAGGTCAGCACACTGGCGGCAGACATGGTACTGCTAGTTCGGCTGGCATACCCGACGTTCCCGCGGGGCGTTCATTCCCAACTCGCTCTGGATCACTTTGTAAATGCACTGGAGCCCAGCGAGTTGAGGCAGCACATCATGCTGGCAGCACCCGATTCGTTTTAGCAGGCAGTCGCAGAGGCAGAACGTGCCGAGATGATATTTTTTTCCCTCAACAACGCCGGTTCGGGAGCGATGTGGGACGCGTCCGCGATGAGGGACAAACCAGCGAGATGACGACTCACCTGCTGGGACTGCGGCGAGGTCGGACACAGAGCTGGCCAGTGTACCTTCGCTGTGCCGGCGGGAAATGGAGCGGGAGCTGCGCAGTGAGGGATGTAGCAGCTCCTCCGCATATCGCAAAACCCTCCGTGCCCTGCTCCGCCCGCATTGGTGGGGCAGGGGGGCCTTACATCTTATGCAGCATAAACGGCACGATGGTAAACGCGCTGCTCGATAGCGGTTCTTCAGTGACGTTGATCCGTCCTGGTGTGGTAACAGACGTAGCGGCTGGTGAGGAGGTCGAAACTCGGGGCAAACTTGAACTCTACACGGTCACGGGTGACCACATCAGCCTGATGGGATGCTGGAGGTTATCACCTCCAGATTTCGTGCTGCGCCATGCTGGTTCTGGTGCATTCCTGCTCCATTGCCACGAACACATCAGCAAAACGAAGCTGCCCATCGTTTTGCTGGCCTGTCGCTCGGTGGTGCAGGAGTCCACCGGATTCACTTCTGCCATGGTAATGTTTGGGCGTGAGCTACGGACCCCCATTGATTTGGCGTTTGGAGCACCACCGGAGGGGGACACGAGGGGTCCATCTGGCCCGGCACATGTGTTTGCACGACCGATTACACCAGGTCCATGAACTGACAAGGTCACATCAGGCATACGACACGCGGTGCTTTGGAGAGCCCCTGGAACTGGACTCAAAGGTCTGGCTCTACAACCCGTGGCGGAAAAAGGGACTGTGCCCTAAGCTCCAGTCTGCGTGTGAGGGGCCCTTCGTGGTCAACCCAGTTGGTTATGATGGCATCTCGACTCCGCATTATGGCTGTTTTCTTTATAGATTATAGTTGGGTGATTATGAACTAAAAATAAACAATTTCATGTTTTAGAAAAGGCGGCACGGTGGCTTAGTGGTTAGCTCGTTCGCCTTTCAGCACTAGGGATTCCCGGTTCAAATCCCCATCTGGGTGGAGTTTCCATGTTCTCCCCGAGTCTGCGTGGGTTTCCTCCAGGTTCTCCAGTTTTCTTCCACAGTCCAAAAACATGGATCAAGTCAATTGAGTCAATTCTCCAAATTGCCCCATATAGTGTGTGTATGTGTGCGTGTCTGTGTGAGTGTGTGCCCAGAGATGGATTGGCGCCCTGTCCTGGGTGTATATGCCCAGCGCCCAAAACGTTCTTCCCTGGATGGGCATGGGGAACCCTCCGCGACCCTAATATATAGGACAAAGCGGAAGATAATGAATGAAAGAATGAATGAATGTTTTAGAAAAGCAAGAAACTAATAAAATACAAAGCTTTAGAGCACTGCAGTACCGTCTGCAGTGTACTTGGCACCTAATCTTTATTTAACTCACCTATAAAAATTTAAAATCATAGTTCTGATATGAATTTTTGTTGAGTTCTGAACTTGGCTATTGCAAAAGTTTTTATACTTTGTACAATTGTACTGGTAAATGCCTTTCCATGCCTTTCATTCCCCAATTTATAGGGTAACAGCCATCACCTATAGAGGATGTAAACTCACAATATAAAATAAAAAACAAGAATGAACAAAATATCTAAAACCTGTTTGTGGTTCTTACAATACTACTGTGAAAGTAGTAAATATTATATTAAATATAACATATTAAAGGTAAATATGGTGGTTCAGCAAGGATCAGTTATGGAACTAGCTAGTCAGCTAGTCAGTTATGGAATTAGCTTCCAGTCTTATGCAAATGATACACAGTTATACATTTCAACTAACCCTAATGATGTTTGTTCAATCAGTAAGCTTGGTTCCTGCATCCAAAATATTAAAATATGGATGTCAAAAAACTTCCTACTGCTAAATTCTGATAAAACTGAGGTACTAATTGTTGGACCCAAGGACAATTAACAAAACTTCTAACACTGTGTTAAACCTCGATAACTCCTTAATCAGACCCAGTTCGTCTGTAAATTCTGTGTCATTATTGAGTCAGATCTCTACTTTACAAAGCACACTAGCAATATTAATAAAATTGCATTTTGTTCACCCTCACAACATTTTGAAGCCAATAAATATCTTTTCCTTCCAAGATACAGATAAACTAATACATGCTTTTTGTGGGAGGAAACCGGAGAACCCGGAGGAAACCCACACGGACACGGGGAGAACATGGAAACTCTACCCAGATTAGGATTCCAACCGGGAATCCCTAGCGCTGAGAGGCGAAGGTGCTAAACACTAAGCCACCGTGCCGCCCTATTCAAAGAGTTATTAGAGTTTATTTATATGACACTTTTTATGACAGTACATTGTCTCAAAGCTGCTTTACAGTGTTACAAGCCTGAACCCCCAAAGAGCCAGCTGAAGTGAAAGGTGAGGCAAGGAAAACCTCCCTGTCATAGTTTTTAAAGAAGAAACCTTGCGAAGACCGAGGTTCGGGGGAAGACTCATCCTCCTTGAGCAGCTGGGCAGCAACAACACTCATGTACAGATGTAATTA
Source organism: Corydoras sp. C115 (assembly GCA_019802505.1). Taxonomy (NCBI): domain Eukaryota; kingdom Metazoa; phylum Chordata; class Actinopteri; order Siluriformes; family Callichthyidae; genus Corydoras; species Corydoras sp. C115. The sequence goes on along the minus strand of JAFMOC010001077.1, from coordinate 12,428 downwards.
TCAGGTGTCTTTCTAATTTTTAAAAATAATCTATGTCAGTTCAGTGAGGCTGTCCCGACAGGACTGCAAAGTCACTAATCCAACAGAAATCTAGTCTTTGTCAAATAATTTTTGCTGCAGTGCTATAAATATTATGTAATACTTATAATTATATGGTATTACCTTAAATCAATCACTAAATTCCATTATAGTTAAAATATGGAGGTCTTTACTGAAGACATGTCTGCTAAACCATCATATCATGGTTTATTTTTATGTATAATGTAGGACATTTTTTTAGTATTCCTGAGCTGTAGTCCAGTTCAGCTGAGGGTCACTTAGCCTAGCACAGTCCATAGAGTGTCACAGTCATTATTTCATCCTTTGTATAGGTCACTAATTAGCCATTTGGGATACTGCCAATGAGACTGGGGAGTTGCACATATAGTTCTTAACTGACAGTTCCTTTTATCTGCCAAATTAGCCATTTAACTAATTAACATTGGAACGTGAAGATTAAAGTAACGACATTATGTGAATCCCATGGCTCTCTTTTTGCCCTGCTACTTTACCTATTTTTAAAAAAAGACTGGAAAGAAAATTATGGCTGTTTTCTTTATAGATTTTAGTTGGGTGTTTATGAACTAAAAATAAACAATTTCATGTTTTAGAAAAGGCGGCACGGTGGCTTAGTGGTTAGCACGTTCGCTTTTCAGCACTATGGATTCCCGGTTCGAATCCACATCTGGGTGGAGTTTCTATGTTCTCCCCGAATCCACGTGGGTTTCCTCCAGGTTCTCCGGTTTCCTCCCACAGTCCAAAAACATGGATCAAGTCAATTGAGTTCTCCAAATTGCCCCATAGAGTGTGTGTATGTGTGCGTGTCTGTGTGAGTGTGTGCCCAGCGATGGATTGGCGCCCTGTCCTGGGTGTATCTGCCCAGCTCCCAAAACGTTCTTCCCTGGATGGGCATGGGGAACCCCCCGCGACCTTAATATATAGGACAAAGCGGAAGATAATGAATGAATGAATGAATGAATGTTTTAGAAAAGCAAGAAACTAATAAAATACAAAGCTTTAGAGCACTGCAGTACCGTCTGCAGTGTACTCGGCACCTAATCTTTATTTAACTCACCTATAAAAATTTTAAATCATAGTTCTGATATGAATTTTTGTTGAGTTCTGAACTTTGCTATTGCAAAAGTTTTTATACTTTGTACAATTGTACTGGTAAATGCCTTTCCATGCCTTTCATTCCCCAATTTATAGGGTAACAGCCATCACCTATAGAGGATGTAAACTCACAATATAAAATAAAAAACAAAAATGAACAAAATATCTAAAACCTGTTTGTGGTTCTTACAATACTACTGTAAAAGTAGTAAATACTATATTAAATATAACATATTAAAGGTAAATATGGTGGTTCAGCAAGGGTCAGTTATGGAACTAGCTAGTCAGCTAGTCAGTTATGGAATTAGCTTTCAGTCTTATGCAAATGATACACAGTTATACATTTCAACTAACCCTAATGATGTTTGTTCAATCAGTAAGCTTGGGGCCTGCATCCAAAATATTAAAATATGGATGTCAAAAAACTTCTTACTGCTAAATTCAGATAAAACTGAGGTACTAATTGTTGGACCCAAGGACAATTAACAAAACTTCTAACACTGTGTTAAACCTCGATAATTCCTTAATCAGACCCAGTTCGTCTGTAAATTCTGTGTCATTATTGAGTCAGCTCTCTACTTTACAAAGCACATTAGCAATATTACTAAAATTGCATTTTGTTCACCCTCACAACATTTTGAAGCCAATAAATATCTTCTCCTTCCAAGATACAGATAAACTAATACATGCTTTTTGTGGGAGGAAACTGGAGAACCTGGAGGAAACCCACACGGACACGGGGAGAACATGGAAACTCCACCCAGATTAGGATTCCAACCGGAAATCCCTAGCGCTGAGAGGCGAAGGTGCTGATCACTAAGCTACCGTGCCGCCTAAAGAATGTTAATGTTTATATTATTTATATTATATTTATATTATACCAGCTCATTCCAGGTCATTCCAGGACAGGTCCACTGGACTTTCCAGATAATTTTAATAAAGCTTTGAGCAAATTAGCCATTTTTTCTGTTAACTGTTAAAAATGCATTATATATATATATATATATATATATATATATATATATATATATATATATATATATATATATATATATTATATATTTTTTTTTCTTTTAATTTCTGAACATCATTTATGTTAATCATTTTAGGTGCCGTCTGACACACTGGCTTAGTGGTTAGCTCGTCCACGTCTCAGCACTGGGGATCTAGCTTTGTATCCCAATCTGGCGATGTTTCCGCGTGTGCATTCTCTGGGTTGTTTGGTTTTCCTCTCACAGTCCAAAAACATGGATTCAGTGTGAATTGGCTACTCTAAATTGCCCCTATATAATTTGCTCCTATATGGATGAAGTCAATTGAGTTCTCCAAATTGCCCCATATAGAGTGTGTTTGTGTGAGTGAGTGTGTGCCCAGCAATAGATTGGCGCCCTGTCCTGAGTGTATCTGCCCAGCCCTGCCCTGTGGACTGTGTGTCTGTGTGAGGAATTGTGTGCACCGCTGTCCTGGGTGTATCTGCCTGAAACGTTCTATCTTTGGGTGGGCATGGGGAACTCTCCCGGATCCTAGTAGAATATTAAGGGCAAGAAAATAAGATCCATCCATCCATTATCTTCTGCTTTATCCTATATAGTAGGGTCGTGGGGGGGGGTTCCCCATGCCCATCCAGGGGAGAACGTTCCGGGCGCTGGGCAGATACACTCAGGACAGGGCGCCAATCTATTGCTGGGCACACACTCACTCACACAAACACACTCTATATGGGGCAATTTGGAGAACTCAATTGACTTCATCCATGTTTTTGGACTGTTGAAGGAAACAGGAGAACCCGGAGAAAACCCACGTGGACACGGGGAGAACATGGAAACTCCACCCAGATGGGGATTTAAATTGCAAATCCCTAGTGCTGAGATTCGAACGTGCTAGCCACTAAGCCATCATGCCGCCCAAGATGATGAGATGAGAAATTTTAAGTGTCAAGCATTTAAGTCGGCAGCTATTTAGATGAGCCCATGGTTTGAAGCCACATGTAAAATCACACATACTGCCAAAATTAATTGTTTAAAAAATGAAACGCATTAGACCTTGGTGCAGTACTATGGTATGGGGAAAATTATGCAGAAAACTCAAGATTAATTTCTTATGCAGAACTTCGAGGGTTTGCTAACTTGCATGCATTTTAAACTATTCGATCTTTTAAAACGTCAGTTAAACAAACGGTTATCCAATGAAAAACACTACTGTTCGTTCGTCCCTACCTCCTTACTGACCAATCAGATGATTCACGCAGCGGTATTTCCTTCATCTGATTTTAATATCCATCAAGGCTCCTGTCACCGTTCAGTCGTCCGTGAATGCGAACGTTAACCGTGGTATAAATTAGAACTGTTCTGTTACAACTGTTTATCTGTGCGCTTATACCAACCAAATTTTGTTTTGTTGATTTGTTTTTTACTGGTCTGACTTGAGGGAACTGACAGAGACTGGAACTGTTAGCTTAGCCTCAGCAACGGGTTCGAGACGCCGTCTGTAGTAGCGTGAGTATCAAAATGTTCCTCTGTATAATAACTCCATTAAACTTAAATTTGTTTATTTTATTCTCTCAGTGTACTGTGGGTATTTACTTAAAAGCGGATAGGAAACTTCATGTTGTTAGTTATGTTAATCTCCGATGTAGTAACAAAACGATATTTAAATCTTACATTTAATATTTGGCAGCAGAATTTTATAAATACTACACGTTCAATACACTAAGCCACGTTATTCAGGGTCAAATTAATTCATATACAATTATTTCTATATAAACCAGCAGTCACCAAAGAAACACTAAAAATAAATTATGTTCGCTTTGAAAGATTTCACGCACTGATTTAACGGCTATACATTAATAGAGTAATGTTTAGAATAAACTTTGCTCTGAATTTGTATGTACACACACACACGTGTGTATATATATATATATATATATATATATATATATATATATATATATATATATATATATATATACAAGCAATGTTTTTAAGTATATATCACTAAGATGGGTTTTGAATGAAAACCAAATAATTTTAACACTTTAAAGTAACTCAATAAATTTAAGTTAAGGTGATGACTTTACTACTACTTAAAAATGTTGAATAGAATTAAAGTGCAATCTTATATTAAAATACTTACATTTTTAATACTTAAAATGTACAGTATACTGCACAAATATAATAAAAAAGAAAGATTGTACATGAATATAACCATAGCCAGGTTAATTTAAAATGAATTTAACTATCCATGAAAAAGAAAGATAAAGAAACCACCAATATATGTCCACTTTTATTTTTACAGTATCAAATTAAGTCGCAAGTATATGTAATACTTAATATGTGCAAAAACAACTCAAAGTATTTTTTTCCCAGTCACATTAACAAAAATGGCAATCAGCTTTGATAGTGTTCAAATACAACTTCAAATTAACAAAATAAAATAAGCGGCACGGTGGCTTAGTGGTTAGCACGTTCGCCTCTCAGCGCTAGGGATTCCAGGTTCGAATCCCCATCTGGGTGGAGTTTCCATGTTCTCCCCGTGTCTGCGTGTCCCCGTTCTCCGGTTTCCTCCCACAGTCCAAAAACATGGATCAAGTCAATTGAATTCTCCAAATTGCCCCATATAGAGTGTGAGTGTGTGCCCAGCGATGGATTGGCGCCCTGTCCTGGGTGTATCTGCCCAGCACCCGAAACGTTCTCCCCTGGATGGGCATGGGGAACCCCACCGCGACCCTACTAGAGGATAAAGCGGGAGATAATGAATGAATAAATAAATAAAATAAAATACAAATCAATAAATAAGTTTTGAAATAGGTGAAGAGGTAGGTAGTCTAGCCACCACATATTTATTTAGCCACATCTTATGGCCTTTCAGAATCTTTTTATTAAACATGGCAATCAGGCAATCAATTTGCTCTTAAGGGCCTGGACTTTGTGTGAAATTTTCATTGGGTCAATTTCCAGAAAGTGTTTTTGGAATACCTCAAAGGTATGTTTAAGATGGCTAGGATAAGCAAAGTTTAAAATGTAGGTCAAATCAAAAAGAACAGCACAAGCCGTGGCTATATCTTGCAGTCCTGTGGTGACCTGCACCCCTTCAATTAGAATTGCAACATCTTTTGGGTTACCAACAGAAACACTTTCGTTCCTCCTTACTATGACTCGCATGTGATGGTCCACTTCTAAACCTTGAGAATCCTGCAACATTATTAACTATAGTTATTACAGAAAAACAATCCGGCTACACAAGTAAATATTAAACATAAAACTTGATTGCATATTTATTCAAATACACATAAAGGGCAACAATATAAACACCCCAGCATGTTATTCATAACATGCACAACATTTTTTTGCAGTTACAAATGCTTGCTAAAAATTATTGGTATAGTGCATGCAGATATTTTGCCCCCCCCCCCACACACACACACACACACACGCACACTCACCTCACCCCCCCCCCCCCCCCGTACATGACAAAATGGGATGAAAAATTATTTTTACACGCCCACTGTAGTATGATTTGTCTATAAATTTGTTATAAGTACACCTCTTTTATAACAATGTATCCTTATTAACAATAAAGAAAACAAAAAAGAAAGAAATATAGATCAACTTAGAACAAAGAATCATTTTATTAACTTTGTTTTTTAGTTTGTAACAAACAAATGAAATCCTTATTTAAACTAGAAACATTTTTGAACTGACTGGCATTTGATACTGAAAAATGAAATTAATAAAATCAATAAATAATAATAAATTCATATTCATCAGCAACATTTTTTAAATCAAAATACGGAAGTCAGAATTAATGGCTACAATGTGCCCGCTTTGCAGCACACAGCTTTTCTGAAGTAGCTTTCATAAAGCGGGATTTCTGGCTGTACGCGTCACTTTTTCGATTAAAAAAACTCAAGCGGCTTATCAGCGGGATTGGGGTGTAATGTCTTTAAGTGACGCCTTAATTTATTTGGCTTCATGCTGTCCGCTGCCAACATTTTAATACACAGAAGACACACCTTCGTCTCCCACCTTAGTTACAGTGAAACCAGGCATACGCTTTGTCATATTTCCTTGTTTTAGTTTTTGGTTGAGTTTCGTTGGTCTTATTATCTTTGTCTCTCTCAGCCTTTCTCTCCGCCATCCCTGTTAAATATTTTTCCATGTTGTCTCTTGAGGGTTTGTTCAGTACATTTAATATCACTTGCTCTGTGATTTCTTGTTGTGTGCCCCCTCATGCACTGCACTGCGCCCCCCCAGGGGGGTGCGCCCCACTATTTGACAAGGACTGCCATAATAATACAATTCAGGACCATAACTCATAACGCATAAATCATTTGCCATAGATGGCAAAGAATCTAAAAAGCAAACAAACATAAAAATTCTCTTTGGTTAAGAATTACAATTACTTGCATCCAATTCTTTGATGAGGCCGCCCACATTCTCTCCAAGGTATTCCACCAAACACCGAATTACCACCTCTCTTGTAATTTCTATTGAGCAATGCAAGTCCTTAAAAAAACAGATCATATTATTATAATATAATAATAATAATAATAATAACAAAAATAAATGCACATGCACAAATTCACAGATTCCTAAGGTCAAATTTATGTATAAAAATAAAAGGCATCACAAACTTTGTAAGACTTGGTTAAATCAGTACTTTACACTTCTCATTAATGAGCATGACGGCTTTTTATTTTACTTCCACCAATACGATGGGGTGGACTACCCAATTTGTCCACCACTAAATATTACTTCCACAGAAGTATTACTAATACATACCTAACAATTCAAAACATTAAATACATATTGAACATGCTGAAATGTCTTCCAACCCTAAACCAATTTAAAATGAGCTCTAAATAAATACTAACTGAATATTACATAAAACTTTATTTTTACAGTTAGTGGAACAAAAACATCTCATAAACACAATACCTTCAGTAGTTCCATTTGAATTTTTAGTCTTACTCCAAGTACTCCACCTTTAGCCTGAAACTGTGTTAGTAATTTAGAAGTATGAAGATCCAACATGGACATAAACTTAGGCTCCAACGGTTATTTGCTGAAACTCCACACCAATCTGAACAGAAGGATGAAAGGTTGAGATCAAGATGCAGTATGAAAAGAAAGTATATTCTATAAAAAATTGCAATAGATAACAATTAGGGTCTATTGTATAAATGCCCTGTTTACTTACTTGAAAAGAGTTAAACAACACAGGCCATCTTTCTTTAAAATCTTGAACCCTTGGACAACGATTGACAATTTCATCCTGTCTATGGGCAAATGTTTTGCATAGCTTGTCCTTAATCACCTTCTCATTGTTTTTCTTCTTTGCTTCATTGAGTAATTCTTCTCGTTCCTTCTCAAGGCTTTGCTCATCTTCACCAACAGGGTAAGGTGGCAAATAATTGACCTCAGCCTTTCTTGACATTTTTACATTTTTTGCTGACTTTCTTTCAAGTGGGTGTTTGTATTTTAAAGAATTGCATGCAACATCAGGAATTCCAAAGCCTCTGAGTTTAGTGCGAAAGTTGACCATTTAGTATTTAATGCTCATCTGCCATGCATAAAGGCCTGAAAAACTTCCTTGATCTTTCAAACAAGGGTGTGCTTTAATGAGTGCTTCAGCCTTTGAAAGAATCTGAAGAGCAGTTGGGTAAGCGGTGTACGAATAAATTGACTGGGCCAGTTTTTCAAGTATGTCTGATCTGATATTTTGGGTAGTCAACAATGTGCTATCCTTTCTTTACGCCTCATTGGCTTTTCCAAGAACCATCTCTGTTTCAACAGAGAAATGTGGAATGGTGAACTCTGTTGGCCATGGCTTTCTTTCTGGACTGCTGCTAGACGACAAGATTAATGTACTTGTAGAGGATTCAGACAAGTATGAGACCTCTTCTACAATGGTTCCTGTAGGCTTTCATGTCTGAATATAATGAGAGAACCACTAGTGGAAGTGTCACAACCTTAATTGTTGATTTGTGTTGAATTTAAGAAGTAGAGTGAAGAGTAAAAAAGTCATTAAAATCTGAATCCAAATACTGGATGCTGATGTCATTGGCGATATTCAGAATCTGCTTCACAGTTGCAATAAGTTCTTCCAAGGTCTCTGGAATTCCAGATGGTAGAGTCAACTTCTCTATTTGGTGATCAATTATCACCATCAGGACAGCTAAATCCATGTCAAATGGGCCTACAAACATGAAAAAAAAATTCTAATGCTATTATATAAAAAAATATAATTTTTTATAAATTGAGAGAAATGTGACATTTCAGTGTAACCATGCGCTTTCCTACCACACTATATGCAGCCAATGGACAGAGATCTTGTAGGGTTTGGTAAGGAACAAGAATCAGTTCATGGCAACTCCCTAAAAGGAAAGATCGGAAATGCTCTTCATATCATGCATTTTGCTTTTTAACTATAAAGTACAGGCTGTTTTCAATTATCATGGCCTGTTTTATCTCAACAAAGTCTGGGAGCCCTCCAGTAGAACCAAATGACAAGATCATCCCAGATGAGTACTGTGTTCCATGATGTGTTATAGTATTTGATAAATGTACATTTGTTAGCTGAGGGAACTGTTTCTTGATGGATTCCTGGATTTCACCATGCATTACTTCCAAAGGTACACATGAAACTTTGGTGGTAATTAGCACAGGCTTGACTGCATTTCTCTGCCAATTTCAGGTCATCATCAACTGAGTAGTCTATAATGACGCAAAAGATTAGCCCTTGTCGTTACCATACATGTGCAGAGCTTACATTGCCATGCCATTATGTGGCCCTACTGGTGCCCTGTTTGAGGTTAATTCTGCCCTGCACTTTGTGTCGCTGACAGCTTCCCTGATCAATACTAAGGAAATATGAAAAAGAATGATCACTAAATTGATGTCATTAGTTGGCAACTAGGGGAAAAAAACAAGATCAGCCTGAACATAATTTATCAAAATTAACTAACAAGAAAATGACTTTCAAGAATGGTGTGTATGCATACATACCTGTACTTTAGGAGATTTCTTAATTTCATAATAAACTTGTCTGTGTCTGCTGTTCTTGATACAAATGTTGTCTGCTAAAGAAAGTAAATAATTTTTAGTCAAAAAGCAACTAATTCATCTCAAAATTCTTTAGTTTTATCATTGACAAATGCTTATGACTCACTTTTAAAATGTGTTACATATAGACATTTGCATTCATGAGAGAAAATTGTGATAATTTGATTAAGTGCTGTACTCTAACTTAATGAAGCTTTAAATTTACAATTTTTTTTTTGTCATTTCTCTTTATTAGTATTTATCTACACATTTAACACGCCTAAAATATTAAGATGTTATGCAACAAAGATGGCGAAGGTAGATACTTAAGCTAGCTACTTTTTAATTAAGCTTATTAATGTAGCGTACATAACTAACAGACTTTAAAATAAACTTTTAATAAAACCATACAGCAAACGTGTTCTCTTATTTTTAATTGCATTCCACATAAACAAAGCTTTTGAAGTTTTTAAGGCGCTTAGGTTGTTGGTTAAAAAATGGTCGGAAACTGACGTGTAGTTTACATTTAGCCAAGGTAACACGACGACAAAAACAAAGTTACGTTCAACAAAAGTGATACGTTGCAACAAAACAAGGGTAAACAAGGGGAGACATTTATAAAGTCACAGAATTCAGCCATCAGATACAAAACCCAAAATAACCTACTTTATAAAAATCAGCAGAATATAAATTACAAACTCGCTATGAAGTACATTTGGGCCTAATCTTAAGTAACAACACAACTTTTTACCTAAGAAAGCAAGAAATAAGTCTGGTATACAAGAGTCCAGAACAGGATTCACAAAATATTCATAGGTCATAGGCAAAATGCTTCACTTTAGCTGGCCCTGCATTACCCAATTGAAAACTGAAAATACAGATAAGAGTTAACCTTCAAACATTGAAAAGAAGCTTAAAGTGTGAACAGAGTGGATATACCAGAAAAGAGATTGAGAGCCAGGCATTTTTGTCTAATATTATTCAAGGATTCAAGGATTTTTATTGTCACATCACCTAGTACTGGGGTGATGTGACACTTATGAGCAAGCTCCCACAACTGTGCAAAAAAAGCGATATTTACAAATGTAAGAAATAAAATATACAATAAATTTGAAATAAATTTAAAATATAAAAAATTTAAAATATGAAATATGAGAAGGGTATGGAAGTGTGTGCGTGTATGTGGGTGGTAATTGTCCGAGTATAAGCTGTTCACAGTTCTATTGGCCATTCCTCAGTCTGGTTGCCTGTGGGAAGAAGCTGTTTCTAAACCGGCTGGTTATGGTCTTTAAGCTTCTGAGCCTCTTCCCACTCGGCAACTTCAAGAAAAGGCAGTGGCTAGGGTGGGTGGGGTCCTTGATGATGCCACTAGATTTCCTCGGACAGTGGATGTTATATAGGTCCTGAAGGTTTGGGAGCTGAACCCCTGTGATGTACTGCGCCGTTTGCACTACCTTCTGCAGGGATCCCTGCTCTAGAGCTGTACAGTTCCCATACCAGGTGGTAATGCTTCCTGTCAGTACACTTTCCACGGTGCAGGTGTAGAAAGTCTTAAGAACACTGGGGTTCAGGCCAAACCTTTAGGTTCTTACCTTACAAATTCTCTTCTTGGTAAAAGGCATACTTCTCACAGACACATTCCAAAGTCTTGTAGAAATCTTGTAGAAAGCTTTTTCAGTTGTTGGCTTGTGGTTGAGGAACCAGCCTTGTGACCTGAAGGTTCCCAGTTCTATTCCTGGTCCCACCAAGTACCATGACTGAAGTGTTCTTGGCAAGGCACCTAACCCCAATTGCTCCCTGGGCATGGTATACAAGGCTGCCCACCCCTCCAAGCATGTGTGCTCACTTCATTCAGTGTGAAAATCCTCTGTGTGCACAGTAGGCAAAATGGATCACTTTATTGGAACGACGTCAAAAGGAGCTGACCATAAAAGCTTTTGTAGGTTTCAGAATATGTTTTTCATGTATAGTATTTTGTCTTTCATGTAAAATTTAAAGATAAGATTTTTAGGCTTAAATGCACTTGTGATGAAAATGTAGATTGTGACTCTATTAACTTTTTTTTTAAATTATTATTATTATTATTTTGTTTTATCGTATTATTATTTTGTTTATCGTTGTGTTTGTTTAATCATTTTTATTTGTTAATAGTCAGAAATTAGCAGATTTGTAATGTTTTGCACATACTGCACTAATTGGTTTCATTTGTTACTAAACTGGTGTTTAAAATTGTTCCACATAACAAATTCTAGCAGCTGCAATCCTTAAAGTTAAGCCACTAAAGTGTGAACACTGTGGTTTAAGACAACAGAGAGGCTACATACAACAACCCAAATAATCAGTTTGTATATCATTGATATACAGTATAAATAAACAACATTCCAACATGTCGTTTTGTGAGCAAAGAGAGACCAAGTTCAGATTATTGCTCTTTATGAAATGTACAGTTTTATTTAAACTGATAAAATGAACTACAGTTTTAACCAAATAGGCAGCTATTTCATTTCCTCTCATACGGAAGTTCTCTGTATTTTGAGAAATAGAATAATAATGATAGCATTTGATGTTTGCAGTGTAGCTTCAATGTAAAACCACTATTTATTCAGAAATTTGAGACCTTAGATGGTGATGAGATTATATCTTTAATTTTTGTTGTTTTTGCCTCACTTTACTCTCTGCACCTCTTTTTTGCTTACCAGCAGGATCTATTCCCTAAGGAACTATTAAATGAAGCATATAGGACTTTTTTTCACCAGCATGGAGATTCCATGTCATTTCCCTATTTAAAACCCAAGTTAAGATTTCACACTGAAAAATACTTACAAATATTCCAACTTGGTTGGAATTAGAGCACATGGTAGGTACATCATCCCTGGAGCAATAAGGGTTAAGGGTCTTACATTGGTAACATGAGTGGACCAGGGATTTGGAACCCACAACCTTCTGATTGATCACCCAACACCCTAACCACTGAGCTACCATCAAAAGAGCAAACAGTTCATGTAAAGCCTGCTGTAAAATGTTTACTTTCTGAGATTATTTTAAAATGTTTATGTATATGCGTCACACTGCTGGATGCTTGTCCTAGTTTCTGATATAGGACACAGTCAGCAGTTCCTAAGTCATGAATATGATATTTACAATATAAATGTTAACTGTAATGCCTAAAAAAGAGAGATTTGTTATAAATGTAGTTTTTTATTTTCCTATTCCATCACAAGAATAACTCGGGCT
>JAFMOC010001076.1:0-50151 GCA_019802505.1 Corydoras sp. C115 | reverse complement strand
ATGGGTTCCATCTATGCAGCCTATGACTCCTGGAAAGTGCCCATATTCATAGAAACTTACTTTGTAGTTTACTTGGGTTGTATCATCAGGGAAGTTTATGTACTGTCCTCTTAGTTCACAAATGGCTCTGCATACTCTGTGAATAACTTTACATACTGTTGGTTCACTGACACCAAATAAATCCCCAGTTTCTCAATGAAAGGTACCACATTTCTCCCGTGATCATCAGTAAAACATCTCAGGTACGTCACAATCTTAGTGCCCTCTCTAACACACTCTTTGCCGACTTGGTTACAGATACCCTTCCTAGCATCAGTAACTTCTTAACCCTTGACACCAACACTGCATCAAGCACATTCTGCTCCACCTTGGCTTCATGTCTTGATCAGGTCTGTCCAAAATCCACCAGGAAAACACATAGTTCTCCATCCAATCCATGGCTCACGAAGACGCTTCGGAAGCAACGTACTTCGCTTCGTTCTGCCGAAAGAAAGTGGCGCAAGTCTGGTCTGTCTTCAGACTTAGAAACTTACCAGTCTTCACTTGCCACTTTCTCCAAGGATGTAACTGCTGCGAAATCCTTGTTCTTCCAGTCCAAGGTAACATGCATCTCAGATGCCCGCACCTTATTCAGTACTTTCAACTCCCTACTAACTCCTCCTCTCCCCCTCCCAACACTTCTCTGTCAGCTGATGTCTTTGCAACTTTTTTCACAGAAAAAAATGAGGGCATCAGCAAACTCTTTCATACTCACCATTTCCACAGCACTACATCTCACACACCCAGCCATCCAACCCTCTCCTCCTTCTCCCCTGTCACAGAATCTGACATCTCCAAAATTCTTCTTGCCAGTAACCCAACTACTTGCCCCCTTGATTCCATCCCATCCCACCTTCTTCAATCCATTGCCTCCTCCATCACACCAGCTCTCACACACATCATTTACTCCTCTCTCACGTCAGGGACTTTTCCAAATTGTTTTAAACAAGCCATAGTCAAACCCCTACTCAAAAAACCTACGCTCAACCCAAATTTGGTCGAGAGCTACAGACCTGTTTCTCTTTTACCTTTCCTGTCTAAAACACTTGAACGGGTGGTATCCACACAGGTCTCCAAATTTCTTAATCAGAATAATCTCCTCGATCCCAATCAATCCGGTTTTAGATGTGGTCACTCCACGGAGACAGCATTACTCTCTGTGATTGACTCACTTAAATCTGCCAAAGCCAAATCTCAATCCTCGGTCCTCATTTTGTTAGACCTTTCGGCAGCTTTTCATACAGTAAATCATCAGATTCTACTGTCCACTCTAGCTGAATTAGGCTTTTCTGATACGACACTTGAATGGTTTCGATCCTATCTCACAGGAAGGACCTTCAAAGTGTCATGGAATGGGCAGATCTCTAACTCTCACCAAGTACGCACTGGTGTGCCTCAGGGCTCTGTACTTGGTCCTCTCCTCTTCTTTCTTTACATGACATCACTGAGCACAGTCATCCAGGCGCATGGTTTCTCTTACCACTGCTATGCTGATGACACTCAACTTCATCTGTCTTTTGCCCCTGATGACACCACCATCTCAAATCGGGTATCTGCATGCCTCTCCGACATATCTGTCTGGATGAAGGCCCGTCATCTCAAATTAAACTTAGAAAAAACAGAGCTTCTCATTATCCCTGCTAAACCCTCAATCCATCACAACCTGACCTTCCAAATTGATGGCTCCACAATCTCCCCAACTGACTCGGTCCGGAACCTTGGGTTCACTATAGACTCCCACCTTAAACTCTCTGATCATGTGATCAAAACCGCCCGTTCTTGTAGATTCCTTCTTTATAACATAAGGAAGATCAGACCCTTTCTGACTGAACATGCTACCCAACTGCTTGTTCAAGCCCTAGTCTTATCCCGGCTTGATTATTGTAATGCACTTCTTGCCGGTATCCCAAATTCCAACATCAGACCTCTTCAACTAATTCAAAACTCTGCAGCCCGACTCGTGTTTAACCAGCCCAAGCGAACTCACGTCACTCCATTACTCACTTCCCTCCATTGGCTTCCTGTAGCTGCTCGCATTCAGTACAAGTCGCTGACTCTGGCATACAGAACCATTTCTGGATCTTCCCCCTCTTACCTTCACTCTATCTTTTCAAAATACACTCCGACTCGTTCACTTCGCTCCAGTGATGATTGTCGCCTGGCGATTCCACCTCACCGAGGAGCTAATTATGAGCACTTGGAGACAAACTGGTAAAGGCCGTCCTCGCTGAGTCACAGATGAAAGCTTGAGTTTCAATTGTGAAAAAATCTCCATGGCATCGTTTTTATACATTCTGAAACGATCTCGAAAACTAATTTCATCAAAATAGTGAAATGGGTCACTTTTGTCAGCAAGAACATATCTAGCTGGTGGTACTCTTTGGTCTTCATTGGCATAGTCCAAGTAATCCATGTGTCTTCTTTGACAAACAACATTAATCTGAAGTTAAACGTACCCCCTGTCAGGTTTTATTTATTCATTCATTCATTATCTTCCGCTTAATCCTCTAGTAGGGTCGCGGTGTGGTTCCCCATGCCCATCCAGGGGAGAACGTTTCGGGCGCTGGGCAGATAGACCCAGGACAGGGCGCCAATCCATCGCTGGGCACACACTCACTCACACACACACACACACACACACACTCTATATGGGGCAATTTGGAGAATTCAATTGACTTGATCCATGTTTTTGGACTGTGGGAGGAAACCGGAGAACCCGGAGGAAACCCACGCGGACACGGGGAGAACATGGAAACTCCACACAGATTCGAACCGGGAATCCCTAGCGCTGAGAGGCGAACGTGCTAACCACTAAGCCAACGTGCCGCCAGGTTTTATTTATGCCTCAATTTAATACTGCATTAGCACTAATCTTCCGTCAAGAAATCAGATTAGTTAATTCAGAATTAGACTAAATGCAAGACTATTTTAAACCATGACTGAGAAAGCAGATTTCTCTTAGTCAGAGTTAAAACGCCATTTTAGTCTATGACTAGGCTTAATCTCTGTCTGGGAAACTGCCCCTTTGTCTTTTACCCATTATTAAACTTAAATTTTGCCTTTTACTTTGCATTATTCTAAACCACTGTTTCTTAACTTAATTTTATAATATTATTTTAACCTCACTTACTTCTACCATGACTATTTATTTATTTAGTAATTTAGTCATTTGCTTTTTGGTTATGCTACTTTATTATTCCTCAGTAGAAAATGAAAGTTTGACCCCTCTCTAGCTGTGTAAACATAGGTTGAAATGGTATTTGCTGAGACAGGGATTAGGGGCAGATTGAAGACCAACTGCTTTATCCTTCTTTTAACCTTTTTCTTTTACCTTCTAATCTAGCTATTACCCCTACTTCACCCAAACACAGCATCTTACTTGCTGTGTACTGTTCAAACTTAGTCACCCACGCTGGTCCACCAGCGTAATGGTGGCAATTTAGCCGGTAAACCGTCCATATCTCTGTGGCTCCATGGTTTATAAACCTGTTGCCCAGTCTGTATAGTAATTAATGGGTATTGGGGGATTTCATAACCTTGAGTTTGAGTGTCTTCCCAGTTGCCCCTCTGTTTGTCACTGTAATCGGTGGACTAATGTCTGTCCAGGTCATCAGTATCATCAGTCATTTTTCCATAAATCAGTTCTTTCTGTACTAGTTGTCGCACATTTTTAGAATTGTGGAGCTTCCCTTTTTTCTGTTGTTTATTAACCCTTTTTTCAGTCTCCTGTCTCCATCGGGATATGCTGCCAACATGTGTGTGGACCTCCTATTTCATTTACTGAGCGGGCAGGAGTATGTCCCCATTGAGCCTTTGTGTTCCAGACATCTGGTGGGTCTAATGTGGACTTAGCTGGTAGATTTGTGGATGTAATAGGGTATTGTTGATCCGTGTGATGTAATACAACTGTGGAAACCTCTGGGTCAGACCTATGTTTAATATGTGCTTGCAAATTTGCCACTTGACTCTATTTTTTTTTTTTTTTTTTTTTGGTCATTTAGCAGAAGCTTTTATCCAAAGCGACTTTTTGAGTTAAGGGTCTTGCTCAAGGACCCACACTGGTAACTTCAGTGGACCTGGGATTTGAACCCCCAACCTTCAGATAGCCCAACGCCCTAACCACTGAGCTTCCACACCCGTATAATTCTCTATATCTATATAATTATATGACTCTATAAGTGTTTTATAACTTATTGTTGGTCTAGATCAGGGGTGCTCAATACATCGATCGCGATTGACCGGTCGATCGCAAAGGGGTGTCCGGTCGATCGCGATGGAGGTTTGCGGAAAAAAAATCACGTATCAGCGCTTTTTTTTACAGCACAGTATCGGATCGCTTATACACACACGCGCGCACGTATTTTCACACACAATGTGATTCATTCCGAATAACGATCTCTGCAAGTGAGCGGTCTGCCCCCCCCCCCCCCTTGCTGTTCATGCCTGAATCCGAAGCACTGCCTCGAGAATCTACATTAGATAGTTTCTTTGTTTTTGCACTTTATTTGACAGACAAGACGAGTGAAGGACTTGGCTCCAAAATAACTAAAATACCACTTTCATTTAGAGTGGGTGGATGAATATTTTATTGCAATGTCAAACTCAAAATGCCTTTGCTTGATTTGCCAAGTAGCCATTGCACTTCCATTGTATTTGGTCGTTTGGGTGTACTAAAACCAAGTTTTCGCCATGCTATTTCCTGCAATTTCTGTGAAAATGGCAATAGGAAGCTATTTTTTTCTATGCTGATTCGATAATACTAACATCCATCTATCCATCTATTATCTTCCGCTTTATCCTCTATTAGGGTTGCGGGGGGGGGGGGGGGTTTCCCCATGCCCATCCAGGGGAGAGCGTCTCAGGCGCTGGGCAGATACACCCAGGACAGGGGGGCAATCTAACACTGGACACACACTCACACACACACACTCTATATGGGGCAATTTGGAGAAATTCAATCGACTTGATCCATGTTTTTGGACTGTGGGAGAGAACCGGAGAACCCGGAGGAAACCCACGTGGACACGGGGAGAACATGGAAACTCCACCCAGATTGGGATTCGAACCGGGAATCCCTAGCGCTGAGAGGAGAACGTGCTAACCACTAAGCCAACGTGCCCCCCCAATACTAACATGATGTGTGTAAACAGGTTTCAATATAAAAGCCTAAAAAAAATTATTAACCCTGGTAGATCTCGATGGCCTGTCCAATGGAAAAGTAGATCTTGGGCCAGAAAAGTGTGGGCACCCCTGGTCTAGATCTTCCGCAACATCTAAAGTTCCTCTTTTAATCTCTAAATGTCCACTCTCTATATTTAATACAGGAGTTTGCACTACTGTTTGCATAGAATCTTGTGGAATCTGGGAATAAATTGGTCTATATTATGGCGGGGGTTGTATGGGAGTTGTCAAATCTATTAAGGGACCTGTTTGTGGTGGTTTTAGTTTAGCTGACAGAACTTTATTTTGCACTGGTGTAATTAATGTTTTATCCCTTCTGTACTATGTTTGGGGGTTCCGGAGGGAGTCTTTTGTTTTAATTATTTTTAGTTTGCCATTCTAATTTCGCCTTCATATGTGTCAGGAGCTCATATTTTTTAGTCCTATCCTCCTGGGTAGGCGCTGAGTCTGAATTTGCAGGCATCAGACCTCTTGTTTGCGATGATGTAAACAATGTGTTAAATTTTTCTGCATTTTAAGTCTTTTATTTGGTTCTGTGGCAGAGGCTACTCTGTCCCACACTTTTTCCATAAACTGTTCAGTGTTCATTTTAGTTTGATTTGTATTTCTTTTACTTAATTACAACATAATCACACCGTCCAACATGGAACTTAAGTTCCTACTTGATGTCCCTTAATTGACAAAGTTATTAGCCAAGCTTCTACCTTCTCAGGCGGACTAAAGTCCTTTGTCAATGGTAACAATCAACTAGACCCTTCTGTTAAGTTCCGCTATACCCAAATATTCTACTCAGTCTCTAGATCCTAACGACCAAATATATCGGCGAGTGGTTTCGTAGCATGAGTATCAGCCACACGGGTTTATATTAGAGCTGAGGATTCATATAATTACACACTTATCCCCTCAGATACACCTTATATACCATATAATTCACAATTTATTGACTATACTATACCTCTTACTGTAATGTCTGCTCCAGTGTACAAATGTCACATTTGTCTGAATAAGCAGTAATATAGGCTTAATATGTTATCTGGGATCCCAACATCAACTAAAATACGTAAAAAAACAGACAGCAAAAGGTATGCGTTCCAACCGTTTTATCACGTCGGGTCACCATTTAAGTTTCTAAAAAAAAAAAACAGAAGTCAGCGGTTTCGTTCCAAAAGTATTTAATGCATTTCACTGAATAGACAGTGCAAAATATCATTGAAAAATATGGACGAGAGCTCTGCCCGAAATCCCCTAGTTCGTCCATTTAAGTCCTTCAGGAGGGCATGACTTGCTTCTTCTGTGTGTGCGCCCCCTCCAGACAAGTCTTTTTTCTCATATGTACATTGACCAAAACATCTCTATCTTCTAACCCATCTGGTCCTGCTTTCTGCCCCCCTCAGGGGTATGAATTTATGACAGGTTCTTGTTGACTTCCCATTATTCAAAACTCTCACCCTGCAACTGGACATTCATACTCTTTCCCATGCTCATTCATCAAATAGTCATTCTCTCTGTTCCCTGAGCTAATCAACTAATACTTTTCCTAAATTACTTAAAAGTATTATAAAAACCTTACATAATTCAGTTGCACCTTGCGCCTCGATTTTATTTCGCATGCTTTTTAGCCTCACAGCGTCGGCACACCGCCGTTCACACAGTCAGAGAATTTGACTAATTCATTGACTGTGCTCATCACGCGCTAAAAGAATAACCACAGCATGTATGCCTTTTGGACTAGTTAGAGGTTTTTTAGGTCAGGTATTATACAAGCTTTCATAATAAAATGTTTGACATGTGCACATACTGTAAGTACTGAAATACTGCGTGATATCAGATCAATGCGATGCTGTTTATTAGCACAAGGTGAGATTCTCCATGGTGAGCAGGACAACCAAAACAAAAAATAAACAAAATAACCACCACATATGCAGAGAGGAGGAAAAAAAAAAAAAAAAAAAAAAAGGCAAACTGCGCAACCCGCGATGACGATAGGAGACGCAGAAAGTCTACTGGAGAAGCGGAAATACCAACAGCAGACTACTCCTAGAAACAGAGCACATGTAGCAAGTGAGCACGATACAATGCGAGGAAGAAACCCAGAAACAGCTAATAAACACAAAAACCGGAAATGACAAATCATGGAAACCCAGAACAGGTGATCAAAACTCCGGTGATGGACAGCAACCCGAGGAAACAGGTGACATTCCCTCACCAGAGTGCACTACAGAGGGAGCGTGAGTGACAGTTACATTAGAACATTATTAATTCTGAAAGTAAACACTTTTACTCTGTTTGAAGTGTAATGCATGCTTTTGTAAGTTACAAAAAACTTACAAAGTTAAGATAAATGGGGTTGAAATTCTCTAGCGGCAATCTGGCTCATTTGTTTATCAACGGGTACTAAGTGGCGCACTGCAGGGGAGCGGGGTATTTGCACTCACTTTTTTGTGGTTCCAGGGAAACCAGTGGTAATGTAGGTCAATAAGAACTCATGTAATGAGTAGTTTCAAAGTTGGCACACAGTTTGAAAACAAACCAGAAATCCAGTCTGAAACAGACATAAGCTTTGAAATAAGATACAAGGCACAGATCACTTTAAGAATTTTATTTTAAATTATCCCTTATGTTGAACCACAATCGGCCCAAGCATCACTTCTCCCTTCAGCTGCAGATCTAGAATCAAAGGAGAAGAATTACCATTTCACTCAAAATATGCTGAAAAGCACAACAATGACTCAAGCAGTCACATGACAGCATTGATTTAGTTAATCGAGTAACATACCTTCTGAAGCACCTCCTTTTCTAGAGCTGCAGTTTCCATCACAACAGCCACAGACTCCACTGTCACCATATGCAGCAATCCACCTACAGAGATTATGGTTTTAGTATCTGGTGCTGCTGAGGTTCTACTGTTTTCCTTAAACATACCTGTTGCCAGAGAAGGAACAGGCTTTGTGCTCCGGATCAGGACTGAAAGAAGCTGCTGTTGCCCTCAATAAACATGCAATGTAGATCTGAAGCAATAGGAGAAATTATGTACAAGCAACTGAACAAGTTCCACTCAGACTAATGGATCCAGCAGTACTTACCATATTATTGTTGACCTGCTGGAACCTGAAGGCCTCTAGCTGAAAGTCAAGCACTAGGGATTCCCGGTTCGAATCCCCAACTGGGTGGAGTTTCCATGTTCTCCCCGTGTCCGCGTGGGTTTCCTCTGTGTTCTCCTGTTTCCTCCCACAGTCCAAAAACATGGATCAAGTCAATTGAGTTCTCCAAATTGCCCCATATAGAGTGTGTATGCGTGCGTGTCTGTGTGAGTGAGTGTGTGCCCAGCGATAGATTGGCGCCCTGTCCTGAATCTGCCCAGCGCCCGAAACGTTCTCCCCTGGATGGGCATGGGGAACCCCACCGCGACCCTAATATAGGATAAAGCAAATGAATGAATGAAGTTTTAATGATTGATTTTTTATAACGATCTATTGACGTAAGAGAAAATTAAAACTTAAAGGTTAAATGGGGAATTAGCTCAAATGGTAGAGCACTTGCTTAGCATGTGTACGGTAGCAGGATTGATGCCTGCATTCTCCAATGTAACCTCAATTTTTTTTTTTTTTTTTTTGCTGGAGGCAAAGTCATGGAGGGTCCCTAGAAAACCAACGATGCTTTCATCAAAGTCCGATCAATGAAAGACTTTTGAAAGGGAATTATGGCGTCCTGTAACCCAAAATTATTTGTATTCTGCATCATGACTTCAGCAACCCTGGGTGGAATTTGGGTTGTGGCAAGCTGCTTAGAATACAAAATCTGCCTTTATCCTTAGTTTGAGAACTCTTCCAGCAATGTGTAAGAGCTGATTTTATTTTAATTGGAAAAGTAATATATAACATGTCAGGTCTCTATAATGGCTCATACATCTGAATTTGGTTGAGAACCTCCAGGTTCAAACCTCAGCTCTTGAGTATGTGTTCTTGTCTGTATGTCTGCCCTCCTTACAGTTATCTTGGTGAATTACTGTCTGCTATACTTCCAAATGATCTCAACATCAGAGTAAAACAAATAGTTCTCCTAAATTAATCACCATGACTGTTGTGGGCCACTGGTGCTGGGGTAATATGTCTAACTATGGATCAGAAGGTTCTAGTTTTGACTACTGGCTGACTCTATGGTCAGTTTTTAGTGCATTTGTCCTAACTTAACTCCACTGACAAGTAACTTAAAATATACCAGTTTATTTAAGTTGATAGAAGTCTAACCGGGTTCCACTCCCGCTATGTGAGAGCTTAATTTTTATCCCCCAAGATCAACTGGCAAAATTATAACTTTAAAGGGTAAATATTGCTGCTGTTTCATTAACATCTAGTTCTATGAAACAATGTTCTAAGGACAAAGTCCTGTGCCGTGATCGTATAGTGGTTAGTACTCTGCGTTGTGGCCGCAGCAACCCCGGTTCGAATCCGGGTCACGGCAAGCTCTTTTATTAAATTTACTTTATTTTCAAGCAATCAATTATTACACAGATCCTGTGTTCTTTAGATGTTGTTTGTCTAAAATAGGTATTTTTTATCGTAGTTTAATTATGTAGTGCACAGACAAAAGATGTCTAGTAATGCTGAAACCCGGGATCGAACCAGTGACCTTTAGATCTTCAGTCTAACGCTCTCCCAAAAGAGATATTTCAGCACAATGTCAGAAAATGTAATTAGCAAAATATATTTTTAAAAAACTGGTTTGAAAATGAGTTTTGGCTTTCAAATGTAGTTCAGTGGAAGAAGATTACAATTAATAACAAATATATTAAAAGCCCTTTGATTTCATTAATAAGCATTACTCAGGTGCCACTAAGTATTGAAATTGAATCACTTTAATCTGTGTGTTAACTAGGGGTGCGAATCTCTCAGTGTTTGGCGATTCGATTCGATTCGATTCCGATTTTTGAGGTCATGATTCGATTCAGAAATGATTTTTCAGTTCAAATGGTCTTTAAATTTTGTTTAAATTATGTGATTGACCAGATGAAACAATGTAAGCAAATATAACATTTATTTAAAAATGGGTTCATTTGTCGTATTTCCAAATTAACTCAATTTCATCCAGCATTCAAATTTAATTATATGTGCTAAGAGGTGTTAACCACTAAGCCACTATGTCCTACACCACATTACAAACCATAATAAACCAATTTTACTGGTGTTTTTTAACTGCTACCTCCGGTGGTGCATCTGTATAGTATCTTTAACAGCAAAGTTAATACTTGATATGAGATGAAACTGAATCCCAGTGAAGCTAATGGATATGTACAAAGCACTCAGTTTTATAGAATAATATACTGTGCACTGTTTAACTCATGCTTTTTCAATGCACTGTTGAACTCCATCACACAATATCAGTGACAGAAGTTAACACTACCATCAGAACATGCTTCAACTTATTGTCTCAGAGCAGTTTATAAACCTGCACTTAGTGACGTTTGTTTAAAGATTTTTGTTGTAAATCATTTATAACAGTCAGAATAGGTGAATTGTTTAAGAGCTATGGCATCAAATCCCACTACTGACGGACTTCAGTTACATATCCTTTAGAGTATAAGAGGCATCTCTTCTTTGTCACAGGAGCTTGGCAGGTTGTGTGTCAGGATGGCCGAGCGGTCTAAGGCGCTGCGTTCAGGTCGCAGTCTCTCACTGAGGCGTGGGTTCAAATCCCACTTCTGACAATTAATTTTTAAAGGTAAGTATTGTTAGCTTAACATTGAGAGGACCAAGACTCAGCAGGGAACCTAACTTCCTTGAGAGAAAAAGCAGAATCAACAGTGTAGGACAGCCATGTACAGATTGTGTAGTGATCACGTGTCTGTAGTAAACAGTTGGAAAAACAATATAAGTCCAGTGAGTCCATCCTGCAGGACTGCAACGCCACCAACCCAACAGAAATCAGACAGAGTTTGAAGTAAATTTCATCTGCATTGGACCAATATCCCAAAGAAGCCTAATCTCATATTATTGTGAACTCGTATTCTGAGGAAATGACAATAAAGACTGATCTGTCAATAATGTTATAATTTTATATAAATTTGATCAAGTATTGTAAAGATTATTAATCTATTATAGATCCACTTAATTGAATTTTCTTGTGTTTAAATAAATTAAATAATTTTCTTGGTATTTTGTTTAAGAAGATAACAACCAGAATACTAGCTTGCGCTCATCTGGCATTTGAACCTAGGAAACTTTCACACCCAAAGAGAAAATAACATCCATAGACCAACAAGCCTTGTTTAAGTGAGCTGTAGCTGAGAATAATAGTTAAATTGGTTTGTTATGGGCTGTGGAGTGATATTATGTTTATTAGAAGAGTTTATTGTTTGTTTGCATTGGAAAGTTTTAATGATGTGGCACGGTGGCTTAGTGGTTATGCCTCTCAGCACTAGGGATTCCCTGTTCGAATCCCCAACTGGGTGGAGTTTCCATGTTCTTCCCGTGTCCGCGTGGGTTTCCTCTATGTTCTCCTGTTTCCTCCCACAGTCCAAAAACATGGATCAAGTCAATTGAGTTCTCCAAATTGCCCCATATAGATTGTCTATGCGTGCGTGTCTGTGTGAGTGTGTGCCCAGCGATAGATTTGCGCCCTGTCCTGAATGTATCTGCTCAGCGCCCGAAACGTTCTCCCCTGGATGGGCATGGGGAACCCCACCGCGACCCTAATATAGGATAAAGCAAATGAATGAATGAAGTTTTAATGATTGATTTTTTTATAACGATCTATTGACCTAAGAGAAAATTAAAACTTAAAGGTTAAATGGGGAATTAGCTCAAATGGTAGAGCACTTGCTTAGCATGTGTACGGTAGCAGGATCGATGCCTGCATTCTCCAATGTAACATCAATTATTTTTTTTTGCTGGAGGCAAAGTCATGGAGTGTTCCCTGGAAAACCAACGATGCTTTCATCAAAGTCCGATCAATGAAAGACTTTTAAAAGGGAATTATGGCGTCCTGTAACCCAAAATTATTTGTATTCTGCATCATGACTTCAACAACCCTGGGTGGAATTTGGGTTGTGGCAAGCTGCTTAGAATACAAAAGCTGCCTTTATCCTTAGTTTGAGAACTCTTCCAGCAATGTGTAAGAGCTGATTTTATTTTAATTGGAAAAGTAATATATAACATGTCAGGTCTCTATAATGGCTCATACATCTGAATTTGGTTGAGAACCTCCAGGTTCAAACCTCAGCTCTTGAGTATGTGTTCTTGTCTGTATGTCTGCCCTCCTTACAGTTATCTTGGTGAATTACTGTCTACTATACTTCCAAATGATCTCAACATCAGAGTAAAACAAATAGTTCTCCTAAATTAATCACCATGACTGTTGTGGGCCACTGGTGCTGGGGTAATATGTCTAACTATGGATCAGAAGGTTCTAGTTTTGACTACTGGCTGACTCTATGGTCAGTTTTTAGTGCATTTGTCCTAACTTAACTCCACTGACAAGTAACTTAAAATATACCAGTTTATTTAAGTTGATAGAAGTCTAACCAGGTTCCACTCCCGCTATGTGAGAGCTTAATTTTTATCCCCCAAGATCAACTGGCAAAATTATAACTTTAAAGAGTAAATATTGCTGCTGTTTTATTAACATCTAGTTCTATGAAACAATGTTCTAAGGGCAAAGTGCTGTGCCATGATCGTATAGTGGTTAGTACTCTGCGTTGTGGCCGCAGCAACCCCACTTCGATTCCGGGTCACGGCAAGCTCTTTTATTAAATTTTCAAGCAATCAATTATTACACAGATCCTGTGTTCTTTTGATGTTGTTTGTCTAAATGGAGGAGCTTGATAGGTTGTGTGTCAGGATGGCTGAGCGGTCTAAGGCGCTGCGTTCAGGTCGCAGTCTCTCACTGAGGCGTGGGTTCAAATCCCACTTCTGACAATTAATTTTTAAAGGTAAGTATTGTTAGCTTAACATTGAGAGGACCAAGACTCAGCAGGGAACCTAACTTCCTTGAGAGAAAAAGCAGAATCAACAGTGTAGGACAGCCATGTACAGATTGTGTAGTGATCACGTGTCCGTAGTCAACAGTTGGAAAAACAGTATAAGTCCAGTGAGTCCATCCTGCAGGACTGCAACACCACCAACCCAACAGAAATCAGACAAAGTAAATTTCATCTTGGTTTGCTTGCATTGGACCAATATCCCAAAGAAGCCTAATCTCAAATTATTGTGAACTTTTCTGATGAAATGACAATAAAGACTGATCTGTCAATAATGTTATAATTTTATTATAAAATTTGATCAAGTATTGTAAAGATTATTAATCTATTATAGATCCACTTAATTGAATTTTCTTGTGTTTATATAAATTAAATAATTTTCTTGGTATTTTGTTTAAGAAGATAACAACCAGAATACTAGCTTGCGCTCATTCGGCATTTGAACCTAGGAAACTTTCACACCCAAAGAGAACATAAAATCCATAGACCAACAAGCCTTGTTTAAGTGAGCTGTAGCTGAGAATAATAGTTAAATTGGTTTGTTATGTTTATTTTATTGTTTGTTGTCCTTAACTGTAAGATTGTAAATGTAAATCAATTAATGATTAGATTTTTAAAACATTTTTTCTTAGTATTTGTAACAATTATTCTCAGTGTTCTGTTTCTTTTATTTTTCATAAAATAAATTTGATAAAAAAAAAGTGTTTAAAGTCTAAACAAACTGAACACTTTTCTGTGCTCATACGGTTTTGAACCCTGGACCTCTCACACTCAAAGATGTAAGGCTTTTTAATTAAGGCAAAGCTAACGTGATAGAATTGTTTAAAAGAAATAAATAAATAAAATATTTATATATATATATATATATATATATATATATATATATATATATATATATATATATATATATATATATATATATATATATATATATATATATATATATAAAAACCACCCATTCCTGTAGATTCCTTCTTTACAACATAAGGAAGATCAGACAGACCCTTTTTGACTAAACATGCTGCCCAACTAGTCCTATCCCGGCTTGTTTATTGTAATGCGCTACTTGCCCGTATCTTAGCTTCCACAATCAGACCTCTTCAACTAATTCAAAACTCTGCAGCCCGACTTGTGTTTAACTCATGTCACTCAAGCGAACTCATGTCACTCCATTACTCACATCCCTCCATTGGCTCCCTGTAGCTGCTCGCATTCAGTACAAGTCACTGACTCTGGAATACAGAACCATTTCTGGATCTTCCCCCTCCTACCTTCACTTCACAAAGGGGGGGGGGGGGGGGGGGGCACGGCATCGAATAACATTCAGGTTTGAAGAATTTACAGTATAGTTGGTTTTCTCCACCTTTCCAGGATGCACACATATATAGGGTTCTCTTAGAAGCCTTTATCCTTAGTTTGAGAACTCTTCCAGCAATGTGTAAGAGCTGATTGTATTTTAATTGGAAAAGTAATATTACATTTACATTTACATTTAGTCATTTAGCAGACGCTTTTATCCAAAGCGACTTACAAATGAGAACACCACAAGTAAGAAGCCATGGAGAAAACCAACTATACTGTAAGTTCATCAAACCTGATTGTTATTCGAAGCTGCGCCCCCCCCCCCCCCCCCCTTTTTTTTTTTTTTTTTCTTTTTTTTTTATTAATAACAGGTATTTGTTAAATAGATGCTTCTTAAGTAGTTTCTTAAAACTGTTTAGAGATTCTGCCTTACGGACAGAGTTGGGAAGATCGTTCCACCATTTTGCAGTGGTGAACGCCACAGAATGAGAATTAGCTCCTCGGTGAGGTGGAATCGCCAGGCGGCAATCATCACTGGAGCGAAGTGAACGAGTCGGAGTGTATTTTGAAAAGATAGAGTGAAGGTATGTAAATCAATTAATGATGAGGGGGAAGATCCAGAAATGGTTCTGTATGCCAGAGTCAGC
Source organism: Corydoras sp. C115 (assembly GCA_019802505.1). Lineage (NCBI taxonomy): Eukaryota > Metazoa > Chordata > Actinopteri > Siluriformes > Callichthyidae > Corydoras > Corydoras sp. C115. The sequence continues at coordinate 35,007 of JAFMOC010001076.1, read as the reverse complement.
GACTTGTACTGAATGCGAGCAGCTACAGGAAGCCAATGGAGGGAAGTGAGTAATGGAGTGACATGAGTTCGCTTGGGCTGGTTAAACACGAGTTGGGCTGCAGAGTTTTGAATTAGTTGAAGAGGTCTGATGGTGGAAGTTGGGATACCGGCAAGTAGTGCATTACAATAATCAAGCCGGGATAAGGCTAGGGCTTGAACAAGCAGTTGGGTAGCATGTTCAGTCAAAAAGGGTCTGCTCTTCCTTATGTTATAAAGAAGGAATCTACAAGAACGGGCGGTTTTGATAACATGATCAGAGAGTTTAAGGTGGGAGTCTATTGTGAACCCAAGGTTCCGGACCGAATCAGTTGGGGAGATTGTGGAGCCATCAATTTGGAAGGTCAGGTTGTGATGGATTGAGGGTTTAGCTGGGTATATATAACATGTCAGGTCTCTATAATGGCTCATACATCTGAATTTGGTTGAGAACCTCAAGGTTCAAACCTCAGCTTTTGAGTATGTGTTCTTGTCTGTATGTCTGCCCTCCTTACAGTTATCTTGGTGAATTACTGTCTGCTATACTTCCAAATGATCTCAACATCAGAGTAAAACAAAAAAAAGTTTTTGTTCGCATTCAGTACAAGTCTCTGACTCTGGCATACAGAACCATTTCTGGATCTTCCCCCTCCTACCTTCACTGTATCTTTTCAAAATACACTCCGACTCGTTCACTTCGCTCCAGTGATGATTGCCGTCTGGCGATTCCACGTCACAGAGGAGCTAATTCTCACTCCGTGGCGTTCACCACTGCAAAATGGTGGAACGTTCTTCTCAACTCTGTCCATAAGGCAGAATTTCTAAACAGCTTTAAGAAACTTTTGAAGACGCATCTCTTCAACAAATACCTGTTGTAAAAAAAAAAAAAAAAAATGGGGGGGGGGGGGGCCACGGCATCGAATAACATTCAGGTTTGATGTTTGATGGATTTACAGTATAGTTGGTTTTCTCCACCTTTCTAGGATGCACACATATATAGGGTTCTCTTAGAATCTTGTTCACAGGGTAGTCAGCCTTATGGTAGTACGAGGTGTGGTGAAAATAATATTCTTGTGAGACAATGCATATTAAAAGAAGTGATATTTATTTAAGAAAGCCAAAAGAGATAAAGCGAAAGAAAACGAGAGAGCGTAAGGGCGGCCTCCTACGCTACGTCACCAGAGAGGGGGCATTTTGAGCATTCAATTTACCTGGATCCATGTTTTTGGACTGTGGGAGGAAACCGGGGAAACCCAGTGGAAACCACGCGGACACGGGGGGAACATGGAAACTCTACCCAGATTGGGACTCGAACCAAAAGAACCTAGTTCTGAGAGGCAACTGTGCTAACCACTTAGCCACCGTGCTGCCTGATATAAAGAAGAGTTGTGTCTAATAATGCACTAATTAAAAATGAGATAAATTAATTAATGAGAACCTGGATATTTCAGATCCGATGACTGAAGTGTTGTATTATATACTTCTTGTTTCACAGATTAATTTTCTTTCTAGTTTCTTGGTCATTTGTCTGTTTTTCTATGGAAAAGGTTTTAATCACAGCTGTTAATTAGAATTGATTACAATTTCAAAATGTTTTAAGTTATTGTGTTTGTTCTGTTGTTGGTGTCTTTCATTTCCCTAAGAAATTCTGTTCGCCTTTAACACCAAAATATTTTTGCAAAAATGGCCGATACAGGGATCGAACCTATGACCTATAACCGGCCTGAAAGATAACACATGCATTCCATAATGAGCATTTTCTGTTTAGATTCCAGGCTGGATTTGCATTGGACAGTTTTAATGATGTGGCACGGTGGCTTAGTGGTTAGCACGTATGCCTCTCAGCACTAGGGATTCCCGGTTCGAATCCCCAACTGGGTGGAGTTTCCATGTTCTCCCCGTGTCCGCGTGGGTTTCCTCTGTGTTCTCCTGTTTCCTCCCACAGTCCAAAAACATGGATCAAGTCAATTGAGCTCTCCAAATTGCCCCATATAGAGTGTGTATGCGTGTGTGAGTGAGTGTGTGCCCAGTGATAGATTGGCGCCCTGTCCTGAATGTATCTGCCCAGCGCCCGGAACGTTCTCCCCTGGATGGGCATGGGGAACCCCACCGCGACCCTAATATTGGATAAAGCAAATGATTGAATGAAGTTTTAATGATTGACTTTTTTATAACGATCTATTGACCTAAGAGAAAATTAAAATTTAAAGGTTAAATGGGGAATTAGCTCAAATGGTAGAGCACTTGCTTAGCATGCGAGAGGTATAGCAGGATCGATACCTGCATTCTCCAATGTAACATCAATTCATTTTTTTTTTGCTGGAGGCAAAGTCATGGAGGGTTCCCTGGAAAACCAACGATGCTTTCATCAAAGTCCGATCAATGAAAGACTTTTGAAAGGGCATTATGGCGTCCTGTAACCCAAAATTATTTGTATTCTGCATCATGACTTCAGCAACCCTGGGTGGAATTTGGGTTGTGGCAAGCTGCTTAGAATACAAAATCTGCCTTTATCCTTAGTTTGAGAACTCTTCCAGCAATGTGTAAGAGCTGATTTTATTTTAATTGGAACAGTAATATATAACATGTCAGGTCTCTATAATGGCTCATACATCTGAATTTGGTTGAGAACCTCCAGGTTCAAACCTCAGCTCTTGAGTATGTGTTCTTGTCTGTATGTCTGCCCTCCTTACAGTTATCTTGGTGAATTACTGTCTGCTATACTTCCAAATGATCTCAACATCAGAGTAAAACAAATAGTTCTCCTAAATTAATCACCATGACTGTTGTGGGCCACTGGTGCTGGGGTAATATGTCTAACTATGGATCAGAAGGTTCTAGTTTTGACTACTGGCTAACTCTATGGTCAGTTTTTAGTGCATTTGTCCTAGCTTAACTCCACTGACAAGTAACTTAAAATATACCAGTTTATTTAAGTTGATAGAAGTCTAACCGGGTTCCACTCCCGCGCTATGTGAGAGCTTAATTTTTATCCCCCAAGATCAACTGGCAAAATTATAACTTTAAAGGGTAAATATTGCTGCTGTTTTATTAACATCTAGTTCTATGAAACAATGTTCTAAGGGCGAAGTGCTGTGCCGTGATCGTATAGTGGTTAGTACTCCGCGTTGTGGCCGCAGCACTCCGGTTCACGGCAAGCTCTTTTATTAAATTTACTTCATTTTCAAGCAATCAATTATTACACAGATCCTGTTTTCTTTAGATGTTGTTTGTCTAAAATAGGTATTTTTTATCGTAATAAAAGATGTCTAGTAATGCTGAAACCCGGCATCGAACCAGTGACCTTTAGATCTTCAGTCTAACGCTCTCCCAAAAGAGATATTCCAGCACAATGTCAGAAAATGTAATTAGCAAAATATATTTTTAAAAAACTGGTTTGAAAATTAGTTTTGGCTTTGAAATGTAGTTCAGTGGAAGAATATTACAATTAATAACAAATATATTAAAAGCCCTTTGATTTCATTAATAAGCATTACTCAGGTGCCACTAAGTATTGAAATTGAATCACTTTAATCTGTGTGATTACTAGGGGTGCGAATCTCTCAGTGTTTGGCCTCTCGATTCGAAGATGTAAGGCCATTTTTTAGGCATGATTCGATTCAGAAATGATAGAATTGTTTTAAAAAAAAAAAAAATTTTGTTTAAAAAATGTGATTGACCATATGAAACATATATATAAATATATATTTATTTAAAAATATTATTTATCGTATTTCCAAATTAACTCAATTTCACCAGCCACTTTATTAGGTACACCATTCTAGTAACGGTTTGACCACCCCCACTTTCCTACCCACATTCGAACTGCCTCAATTTTACATGGCATAGATTCAACAACTACCTCCGGTGGTGCATCTGTATAGAGAGTTTGGCAAATTAATACTTGATATGAGATGAACACTGAGATTTGTCAGTGAAGCTAATGGATATGTACAAAGCACTCAGTTTTTTATAGAATAATGATTACATATACTGTGCACTGTTTAACTCATGCATTTTCAATGCACTGTTGAACTCCATCACACAATATCAGTGACAGAAGTTAACACTACCATCAGAACATGCTTCAACTTATTGTCAGGGAGAGCAGTTTATACTCAGGTAGGCTGTGGCGTTTGCAAAGATTTTTGTTGTAAATCATTTATAACCCAAAGAATGCCAAGAAAATTTCCCCAGCTATGGCATCAAATCCCACTACCTGACGGACTTCAGTTGATATCCTTTAGAGTATAAGATCCATGCTTTCTGTTGTCACAGACGCTTGGCAAATTGTACAGGATTCGAATGTCGGAGCTAAGGCGCTGACTTCAGGTCGCAGTTTCTCACTGAGGCGTGGGTTCAAATCCCACTTCTGACAATTAATTTTTAAAGGTAAGTATTGATAGCTTACCTTGAGAGCTGAAAGGCGTGGCTCAGCAGGGAACCTAACTTCCTTGAGAGAAAAAGCAGAATCAATAGTGTAGGACAGCCATGTACAGATTGTGTAGTGATCACGTGTCTGTAGTCAACAGTTGTAAAAACAATATAAGTCCAGTGAGTCCATCCTGCAAAGTTCGAGACTGCAACGCCACCTACCCAACAGAAACAGGTGGATTTGAGTCACTTTTCTATCAGCTCGAACCAATATCCCAAAGAAGCCAATCTCATCTGACCTCTGGCATCAACAAGGCATTTCCGCCCACAAAGAACTGATCTGCTCACTGGATGTTTTTTTTATTTTTTGGACCATTCTCTGTAAACCCTAGAGATGGTTGTGCGTGAAAATCCACTTAGATCAGCAGTTTCTTGTGTTTAAATACTCAGACCAGCCCTTCTGGCATTTTGTTTAAGAAGATAACCATGCCACGTTCAAAGGCACTCAAATCACCATTTGAAAAACTTCCCCATAATGAAAATAACTCGGTTTGAACTGCAGGAGATTGTCTTGAGCAAGTCCTGATGCCTAATAGTTAAATTGGTTTGTTATGGGCTTGGATGTACCTAATAAAGTGGCCGGTGAGTGTATATATATGCTGATTAGAAGATTAAGTATTAACGAGCAGTTGTGTACCTAATATTAGATATATTATATTGTATATATATTGCATATATATATAATATTTTAATGATGTGGCACGGTATTAGTATTATGCCACTCAGCCTGTAGATTCCTTCTTTACCCCATAAGGTGGAGTTTCAGAAAGACCCTTTTTGACTGAATATGCTACCCAACTAGGCCTATCCCGGCTTGTTTATTGTAATGCGCTACTTGCAAGTATCTCAGCTTCCACAATCAGACCCTTCAACTATTTCAAAACTCTGCAGCCCGACTTGTGTTTGTGCCATGTCACTCAAGCGAACTCATGTCACTCCATTACTCACATCCCTCCCGATTGGCTCCCTGTAGCTGCTCGCATTCATATAGTCATAACTCAAATGACATGAATGAAGTTTTCTGATTGATTTTTTTTTTAGGTTAAATAGGGAATTAGCTCAAATGGTAGAGCACTTGCTTAGCATGTGTACGGTTTAGCAGGTCGATGCAGGATCTGCATTCTCCATCAGCAATGTAACATCAATTATTATTTTTTTGCTGGAGGCACAAAGTTTAGTGGTTAGCACGTTCCCTGGAAAACCAGCGATGCTTTCCCGGTTCGAATCCCCATCTGGGTGGAGTTTTAAAATGTTCTCCCCGTGTCCGCGTGGGTTTCCTCCGGGTGGAATTCTCCGGTTTCCTCCTGCTTACAGTCCAAAAACATGGATCAAGTTAATTGAGTTCTCTAAAATTGCCCCATATAGAGTGTGTTTGAGTGAGTGAGTGTGTACCCAGCGATGGATTGGCGCCCTGTCCTGGGTGTATCTGCCCAGCGCCCGAGACGTTCTCCCCTGGATGGGCATGAACCTCCAGGTTCAAACCTCAGCTCTTGAGTATGTGTTCTTGTCTGTGTGCCCCCTCCTTACAGTTATATTGGTGAATTACTGTCTGCTATACTTCCAAATGATCTCAACATCAGAGTAAAACAAATAGTTCTCCTAAAATAATCACCATGACTGTTGTGGGCCACTGGTGCTGGGGTAATATGTCTAACTATGGATCAGAAGGTTCTAGTTTTCACTACTGGATGACTCTATGGTCAGTTTTTAGTGCATTTGTCCTAACTTAACTCCACTGACAAGTAACTTAAAATATACCAGTTTATTTAAGTTGATAAAAGTCTAACCGGGTTCCACTCCCGCTATGTGAGAGCTTAATTTTTATCCCCCAAGATCAACTGGCAAAATTATAACTTTAAAGGGTAAATATTGCTGCTGTTTTATTAACATCTAGTTCAATGAAGCAATCTTCTAAGGGCAAAGTGCTGTGCCGTGATCGTATAGTGGTTAGTACTCTGCGTTGTGGCCGCAGCAACCCCGGTTCGAATCCGGGTCACGGCAAGCTCTTTTAAATTTACTTTATTTTCAAGCACTCAATTATTACACAGATCCTGTGTTCTTTAGATGTTGTTTGTCTAAAATAGGTATTTTTTTATCGTAGTTTAATTATGTAGTGCACAGACAAAAGATGTCTAGTAATGCTGAAACCCGCAATCGAACCAGTGACCTTTAGATCTTCTATATTTCAGCACAATGTCAGAAAATGTAATTAGCAAAATATATTTTTAAAAAACTGGTTTGAAAATGAGTTTTGGCTTTCAAATGTAGTTCAGTGGAAGAAGATTACAATTAATAACAAATATATTAAAAGCCCTTTGATTTCATTAATAAGCATTACTCAGGTGCCACTAAGTATTGAAATTGAATCACTTTAATCTGTGTGTTAACTAGGGGTGCGAATCTCTCAGTGTTTGGCGATTCGATTCGATTCGATTCCGATTTTTGAGGTCATGATTCGATTCAGAAATGATTTTTCAGTTCAAATGGTCTTTAAATTTTGTTTAAATTATGTGATTGACCAGATGAAACAATGTAAGCAAATATAACATTTATTTAAAAATGGGTTCATTTGTCGTATTTCCAAATTAACTCAATTTCATCCAGCATTCAAATTTAATTATATGTGCTAAGAGGTGTTAACCACTAAGCCACTATGTCCTACATCACATTACAAACCATAATAAACCAATTTTACTGGTGTTTTTTAACTGCTACCTCCGGTGGTGCATCTGTATAGTATCTTTAAGAGCAAAGTTAATACTTGATATGAGATGAAACTGAATCCCAGTGAAGCTAATGGATATGTACAAAGCACTCAGTTTTATAGAATAATATACTGTGCACTGTTTAACTCATGCTTTTTCAATGCACTGTTGAACTCCATCACACAATATCAGTGACAGAAGTTAACACTACCATCAGAACATGCTTCAACTTATTGTCTCAGAGCAGTTTATAAACCTGCACTTAGTGACGTTTGTTTAAAGATTTTTGTTGTAAATCATTTATAACAGTCAGAATAGGTGAATTGTTTAAGAGCTATGGCATCAAATCCCACTACTGACGGACTTCAGTTACATATCCTTTAGAGTATAAGAGGCATCTCTTCTTTGTCACAGGAGCTTGGTAGATTGTGTGTCAGGATGGCCGAGTGGTCTAAGGCGCTGAGTTCAGGTCGCAGTCTCTCACTGAGGCGTGGGTTCAAATCCCACTTCTGACAATTAATTTTTAAAGGTAAGTGTTGATAGCTTAACCTTGAGAGGACCGAGGCTCAGCAGGGAACCTAACTTCCTTGAGAGAAAAAGCAGAATCAACAGTGTAGGACAGCCATGTACAGATTGTGTAGTGATCACGTGTCTGTAGTAAACAGTTGGAAAAACAATATAAGTCCAGTGAGTCCATCCTGCAGGACTGCAACGCCACCAACCCAACAGAAATCAGACAGAGTTTGAAGTAAATTTCATCTGCATTGGACCAATATCCCAAAGAAGCCTAATCTCATATTATTGTGAACTCGTATTCTGAGGAAATGCCAATAAAGACTGATCTGTCAATAATGTTATAATTTTATATAAATTTGATCAAGTATTGTAAAGATTATTAATCTATTATAGATCCACTTAATTGAATTTTCTTGTGTTTAAATAAATTAAATAATTTTGTTGGTATTTTGTTTAAGAAGATAACAACCAGAATACTAGCTTGCGCTCATCTGGCATTTGAACCTAGGAAACTTTCACACCCAAAGAGAAAATAACATCCATAGACCAATAAGCCTTGTTTAAGTGAGCAGTAGCTGAGAATAATAGTTAAATTGGTTTGTTATGGGCTGTGGAGTGATATTATGTTTATTAGAAGAGTATAGATTTGCGCCCTGTCCTGAATGTATCTGCTAAGCGCCCGAAACGTTCTCCCCTGGATGGGCATGGGGAACCCCACCGCGACCCTAAAATAGGATAAAGCAAATGAATGAATTAAGTTTTAATGATTGATTTTTTTATAACGATCTATTGACCTAAGAGAAAATTAAAACTTAAAGGTTAAATGGGGAATTAGCTCAAATGGTAGAGCACTTGCTTAGCATGTGTACGGTAGCAGGATCGATGCCTGCATTCTCCAATGTAACATCAATTATTTTTTTTTGCTGGAGGCAAAGTCATGGAGTGTTCCCTGGAAAACCAACGATGCTTTCATCAAAGTCCGATCAATGAAAGACTTTTAAAAGGGAATTATGGCGTCCTGTAACCCAAAATTATTTGTATTCTGCATCATGACTTCAACAACCCTGGGTGGAATTTGGGTTGTGGCAAGCTGCTTAGAATACAAAAGCTGCCTTTATCCTTAGTTTGAGAACTCTTCCAGCAATGTGTAAGAGCTGATTTTATTTTAATTGGAAAAGTAATATATAACATGTCAGGTCTCTATAATGGCTCATACATCTGAATTTGGTTGAGAACCTCCAGGTTAAAACCTCAGCTCTTGAGTATGTGTTCTTGTCTGCCCTCCTTACAGTTATCTTGGTGAATTACTGTCTGCTATAGTTCCAAATGATCTCAACATCAGAGTAAAACAAATAGTTCTCCTAAAATAATCACCATGACTGTTGTGGGCCACTGGTGCTGGGGTAATATGTCTAACTATGGATCAGAAGGTTCTAGTTTTGACTACTGGCTGACTCTATGGTCAGTTTTTAGTGCATTTGTCCTAACTTAACTCCACTGACAAGTAACTTAAAATATACCAGTTTATTTAAGTTGATAGAAGTCTAACCAGGTTCCACTCCCGCTATGTGAGAGCTTAATTTTTATCCCCCAAGATCAATTGGCAAAATTATAACTTTAAAGAGTAAATATTGCTGCTGTTTTATTAACATCTAGTTCTATGAAACAATGTTCTAAGGGCAAAGTGCTGTGCCATGATCGTATAGTGGTTAGTACTCTGCGTTGTGGCCGCAGCAACCCCACTTCGATTTCGGGTCACGGCAAGCTCTTTTATTAAATTTTCAAGCAATCAATTATTACACAGATCCTGTGTTCTTTTGATGTTGTTTGTCTAAATGGAGGAGCTTGATAGGTTGTGTGTCAGGATGGCCGAGCGGTCTAAGGCGCTGCGTTCAGGTCGCAGTCTCTCACTGAGGCGTGGGTTCAAATCCCACTTCTGACAATTAATTTTTAAAGGTAAGTATTGTTAGCTTAACATTGAGAGGACCAAGACTCAGCAGGGAACCTAACTTCCTTGAGAGAAAAAGCAGAATCAACAGTGTAGGACAGCCATGTACAGATTGTGTAGTGATCACGTGTCCGTAGTCAACAGTTGGAAAAACAGTATAAGTCCAGTGAGTCCATCCTGCAGGACTGCAACACCACCAACCCAACAGAAATCAGACAAAGTAAATTTCATCTTGGTTTGCTTGCATTGGACCAATATCCCAAAGAAGCCTAATCTCAAATTATTGTGAACTTTTCTGATGAAATGACAATAAAGACTGATCTGTCAATAATGTTATAATTTTATTATAAAATTTGATCAAGTATTGTAAAGATTATTAATCTATTATAGATCCACTTAATTGAATTTTCTTGTGTTTATATAAATTAAATAATTTTCTTGGTATTTTGTTTAAGAAGATAACAACCAGAATACTAGCTTGCGCTCATTCGGCATTTGAACCTAGGAAACTTTCACACCCAAAGAGAAAATAAAATCCATAGACCAACAAGCCTTGTTTAAGTGAGCTGTAGCTGAGAATAATAGTTAAATTGGTTTGTTATGTTTATTTTATTGTTTGTTGTCCTTAACTGTGAGATTGTAAATGTAAATCAATTAATGATTAGATTTTTAAAACATTTTTTCTAAGCTTTTTTCTTAGTATTTGTAACAATTATTCTCAGTGTTCTGTTTCTTTTATTTTTCATAAAATAAATTTGATAAAAAAAAAAAGTGTTTAAAGTCTAAACAAACTGAACACTTTTCTGCGCTCATACGGTTTTGAACCCTGGACCTCTCACACTCAAAGATGTAAGGCTTTTTAATTAAGGCAAAGCTAACATGATAGAATTGTTTAAAAAAAATAAATAAAAAAAATATTTATATATATATATATATATATATATATATATATATATATATATATATATATAAAAAACCACCCATTCCTGTAGATTCCTTCTTTACAACATAAGGAAGATCAGACAGACCCTTTTTGACTAAACATGCTACCCAACTAGTCCTATCCCGGCTTGTTTATTGTAATGCGCTACTTGCCCGTATCTTAGCTTCCACAATCAGACCTCTTCAACTAATTCAAAACTCTGCAGCCCGACTTGTGTTTAACTCATGTCACTCAAGCGAACTCATGTCACTCCATTACTCACATCCCTCCATTGGCTCCCTGTAGCTGCTCGCATTCAGTACAAGTCACTGACTCTGGAATACAGAACCATTTCTGGATCTTCCCCCTCCTACCTTCACTTCACAAAGGGGGGGGGCACGGCATCGAATAACATTCAGGTTTGAAGAATTTACAGTATAGTTGGTTTTCTCCACCTTTCCAGGATGCACACATATATAGGGTTCTCTTAGAAGCCTTTATCCTTAGTTTGAGAACTCTTCCAGCAATGTGTAAGAGCTGATTGTATTTTAATTGGAAAAGTAATATTACATTTACATTTACATTTAGTCATTTAGCAGACGCTTTTATCCAAAGCGACTTACAAATGAGAACACCACAAGTAAGAAGCCATGGAGAAAACCAACTATACTGTAAGTTCATCAAACCTGATTGTTATTCGAAGCTGCGCCCCCCCCCCCCCCCTTTTTTTTTTTTTTTTTTTTTTTTTTTTTTAATAACAGGTATTTGTTAAATAGATGCTTCTTAAGTAGTTTTTTAAAACTGTTTAGAGATTCTGCCTTACGGACAGAGTTGGGAAGATCGTTCCACCATTTTGCAGTGGTGAACGCCACAGAATGAGAATTAGCTCCTCGGTGAGGTGGAATCGCCAGGCGGCAATCATCACTGGAGCGAAGTGAACGAGTCGGAGTGTATTTTGAAAAGATCGAGTGAAGGTAAGAGGGGGAAGATCCAGAAATGGTTCTGTATGCCAGAGTCAGCGACTTGTACTGAATGCGAGCAGCTACAGGAAGCCAATGGAGGGAAGTGAGTAATGGAGTGACATGAGTTCGCTTGGGCTGGTTAAACACGAGTTGGGCTGCAGAGTTTTGAATTAGTTGAAGAGGTCTGATGGTGGAAGTTGGGATACCGGCAAGTAGTGCATTACAATAATCAAGCCGGGATAAGACTAGGGCTTGAACAAGCAGTTGGGTAGCATGTTCAGTCAAAAAGGGTCTGCTCTTCCTTATGTTATAAAGAAGGAATCTACAAGAACGGGCGGTTTTGATAACATGATCAGAGAGTTTAAGGTGGGAGTCTATTGTGAACCCAAGGTTCCGGACCGAATCAGTTGGGGAGATTGTGGAGCCATCAATTTGGAAGGTCAGGTTGTGATGGATTGAGGGTTTAGCTGGGTATATATAACATGTCAGGTCTCTATAATGGCTCATACATCTGAATTTGGTTGAGAACCTCAAGGTTCAAACCTCAGCTCTTGAGTATGTGTTCTTGTCTGTATGTCTGCCCTCCTTACAGTTATCTTGGTGAATTACTGTCTGCTATACTTCCAAATGATCTCAACATCAGAGTAAAACAAAAAAAAAGTTTTTGTTCGCATTCAGTACAAGTCTCTGACTCTGGCATACAGAACCATTTCTGGATCTTCCCCCTCCTACCTTCACTGTATCTTTTCAAAATACACTCCGACTCGTTCACTTCGCTCCAGTGATGATTGCCGTCTGGCGATTCCACGTCACAGAGGAGCTAATTCTCACTCCGTGGCGTTCACCACTGCAAAATGGTGGAACGTTCTTCTCAACTCTGTCCATAAGGCAGAATTTCTAAACAGCTTTAAGAAACTTTTGAAGACGCATCTCTTCAACAAATACCTGTTGTAAAAAAAAAAAAAAAAAATGGGGGGGGAGGGGCCACGGCATCGAATAACATTCAGGTTTGATGTTTGATGGATTTACAGTATAGTTGGTTTTCTCCACCTTTCTAGGATGCACACATATATAGGGTTCTCTTAGAATCTTGTTCACAGGGTAGTCAGCCTTATGGTAGTACGAGGTGTGGTGAAAATAATATTTTTGTGAGACAATGCATATTAAAAGAAGTGATATTTATTTAAGAAAGCCAAAAGAGACAAAGCGAAAGAAAACGTGAGAGCGTAAGGACGGCCTCCTACGCTACGTCACCAGAGAGGGGGCCATTTTGAGCATTCAATTTACCTGGATTCATGTTTTTGGACTGTGGGAGGAAACCGGGGAAACCCAGTGGAAACCACGCGGACACGGGGGGAACATGGAAACTCTACCCAGATTGGGACTCGAACCAAAAGAACCTAGTTCTGAGAGGCAACTGTGCTAACCACTTAGCCACCGTGCTGCCTGATATAAAGAAGAGTTGTGCTAATAATGCACTAATTAAAAATGAGATAAATTAATGAGAACCTGGATATTTCAGATCCGGTGACTGAAGTGTTGTATTATATACTTCTTGTTTCACAGACTAATTTTCTTTCTAGTTTCTTGGTCATTTGTCTGTTTTTCTATGGAAAAGGTTTTAATCACAGCTGTTAATTAAGAATTGATTACAATTTCAAAATGTTTTAAGTTATTGTGTTTGTTCTGTTGTTGGTGTCTTTCATTTCCCTAAGAAAGGCTGTTCGCCTTTAACACCAAAATATTTTTGCAAAAATAGCCGATACAGGGATCGAACCTATGACCTTGGCGTTATTAGCACCACGCTCTAACCAACTGAGCTAACCGGCCTGAAAGGTAATTCATGCATTCCATAATGAGCATTTTCTGTTTAGATTCCAGGCTGGATTTGCATTGGACAGTTTTAATGATGTGGCACGGTGGCTTAGTGGTTAGCACGTATGCCTCTCAGCACTAGGGATTCCCGGTTCGAATCCCCAACTGGGTGGAGTTTCCATGTTCTCCCCGTGTCCGCGTGGGTTTCCTCTGTGTTCTCCTGTTTTCTCCCACAGTCCAAAAACATGGATCAAGTCAATTGAGTTCTCCAAATTGCCCCATATAGAGTGTGTATGCGTGCGTGTCTGTGTGAGTGAGTGTGTGCCCAGTGATAGATTGGCGCCCTGTCCAGAATGTATCTGCCCAGCGCCCAAAATGTTCTCCCTTGGATGGGCATGGGGAACCCCACCGCGACCCTAATATAGGATAAAGCAAATGAATGAATGAAGTTTTAATGATTGATTTTTTATAACGATCTATTGACCTAAGAGAAAATTAAAGCTTGAAGGTAATTTGGGGAATTAGCTCAAATGGTAGAGCACTTGCTTAGCATGCGAGAGGTAGCAGGATCGATACCTGCATTCTCCAATGTAACATCAATTCTTTTTTTTTTTGCTGGAGGCAAAGTCATGGAGGGTTCCCTGGAAAACCAACGATGCTTTCATCATTATTTGTATTCTGCATCATGACTTCAGCAACCCTGGGTGGAATTTGGGTTGTGGCAAGCTGCTTAGAATACAAAATCTGCCTTTATACTTAGTTTGAGAACTCTTCCAGCAATGTGTAAGAGCTGATTTTATTTTAATTGGAACAGTAATATATAACATGTCAGGTCTCTATAATGGCTCATACATCTGAATTTGGTTGAGAACCTCCAGGTTCAAACCTCAGCTCTTGAGTATGTGTTCTTGTCTGTATGTTTGCCCTCCTTACAGTTATCTTGGTGAATTACTGTCTGCTATACTTCCAAATGATCTCAACATCAGAGTAAAACAAATAGTTCTCCTAAAATAATCACCATGACTGTTGTGGGCCACTGGTGCTGGGGTAATATGTCTAACTATGGATCAGAAGGTTCTAGTTTTGACTACTGGATGACTCTATGGTCAGTTTTTAGTGCATTTGTCCTAACTTAACTCAACTTACAAGTAACTTAAAATATACCAGTTTATTTAAGTTGATAAAAGTCTAACCGGGTTCCACTCCCGCTATGTGATAGCTTAATTTTTTCCCCCAAGATCAACTGGCAAAATTATAACTTTAAATGGTAAATATTGCTGCTGTTTCATTAACATCTAGTTCAATGAAACAATCTTCTAAGGGCAAAGTGCTGTGCCGTGATCGTATAGTGGTTAGTACTCTGCGTTGTGGGCGCAGCAACCCCGGTTCGAATCCGGGTCACGGCAAGCTCTTTTATTAAATTTACTTTATTTTCAAGCAATCAATTATTACACAGATCCTGTGTTCTTTAGATGTTGTTTGTCTAAAATAGGTATTTTTTATCGTAGTTTAATTATGTAGTGCACAGACAAAAGATGTCTAGTAATGCTGAAACCCGGGATCGAACCACTGACCTTTAGATCTTCAGTCTAACGCTCTCCCAAAAGAGATATTTCAGCACAATGTCAGAAAATGTAATTAGCAAAATATATTTTAAAAAAACTGGTTTGAAAATGAGTTTTGGCTTTCAAATTTAGTTCAGTGGAAGAAGATTACAATTAATAACAAATATATTAAAAGCCCTTTGATTTCATTAATAAGCATTACTCAGGTGCCCCTAAGTATTGAAATTGAATCACTTTAATCTGTGTGTTAACTAGGGGTGCGAATCTCTCAGTGTTTGACGATTCGATTCGATTCCGATTTTTGAGGTCATGATTCGATTCAGAAATGATTTTTCAGTTCAAATGGTCTTTAAATTTTGTTTAAATTATGTGATTGACCAGATGAAACAATGTAAGCAAATATAACATTTATTTAAAAATGGGTTCATTTGTCGTATTTCCAAATTAACTCAATTTCATCCAGCATTCAAATTTAATTATATGTGCTAAGAGGTGTTAACCACTAAGCCACTATGTCCTACACCACATTACAAACCATAATAAACCAATTTTACTGGTGTTTTTTAACTGCTACCTCCGGTGGTGCATCTGTATAGTATCTTTAACAGCAAAGTTAATACTTGATATGAGATGGAGCTGAATCCCAGTGAAGCTAATGGATATGTACAAAGCACTCAGTTTTATAGAATAATATACTGTGCACTGTTTAACTCATGCTTTTTCAATGCACTGTTGAACTCCATCACACAATATCAGTGACAGAAGTTAACACTACCATCAGAACATGCTTCAACTTATTGTCTCAGAGCAGTTTAAAAACCTGCACTTAGTGAAGTTTGTTTAAAGATTTTTGTTGTAAATCATTTATAAAGGTCAGAATAGGTGAATTGTTTAAGAGCTATGGCATCAAATCCCACTACTGACGGACTTCAGTTACATATCCTTTAGAGTATAAGAGGCATCTCTTCTTTGTCACAGGAGCTTGGCAGGTTGTGTGTCAGGATGGCCGAGCGGTCTAAGGCGCTGCGTTCAGGTCGCAGTCTCTCACTGAGGCGTGGGTTCAAATCCCACTTCTGACAATTTATTTTTAAAGGTAAGTATTGATAGCTTAACCTTGAGAGGACCGAGGCTCAGCAGGGAACCTAACTTCCTTGAGAGAAAAAGCAGAATCAACAGTGTAGGACAGCCATGTACAGATTGTGTAGTGATCCACGTGTCTGTAGTAAACAGTTGGAAAAAACAATCTAAGTCCAGTGAGTCCATCCTGCAGGACTGCAACGCCACCAACCCAAAACAGAAATCAGACAGAGTTTGAAGTAAAGTTCATCTGCATTGGGACCAATATCCCAAGAAGCCTAATCTCATATTATTGTGAACTCGTATTCTGAGGAAATGACAATAAAGACTGATCTGTCAATAATGTTTATTTAATTTTATATAAATTTGATCAAGTATTGTAAAGATTATTAATCTATTATAGATCCACTTAATTGAATTTTCTTGTGTTTAAATAAATTAAATAATTTTCTTGGTATTTTGTTTAAGAAGATAACAACCAGAATACTAGCTTGCGCTCATCTGGCATTTGAACCTAGGAAACTTTCACACCCAAAGAGAAAATAACATCCATAGACCAACAAGCCTTGTTTAAGTGAGCTGTAGCTGAGAATAATAGTTAAATTGGTTTGTTATGGGCTGTGGAGTGATATTATGTTTATTAGAAGAGTTTATTGTTTTGTTGTCCTTAACTGTGAGATGTAAATGTAAATCAATTAATGATTAGATTTTTAAAACATTTTTTCTAAGCTTTTTGCTTAGCATTTGTAACAATTATTCTCAGTGTTTCTGTTTCTTTTTTTTTTCATAAAATAAATTTGATAAAAAAAAAAGTGTTTAAAGTCTAAAAAACTGAAACACTTTTCTGTGCTCATACGGTTTTGAACCCTGGACCTCTCACACTCAAAGATGTAAGGCTTTTTAATTTAGGCAACGCTAACATGATGGAATTGTTTAAAAAAATAATAATAAAAAAATCTCTTAGGGTTCTCTTAGAATCTTGTTCACAGGGTAGTCAGCCTTATGGTAGTATGAGGTGTGGTGAAAATAATATTCTTGTGAGACAATGCATGTTAAAAGAAGTGATATTTATTTAAGAAAGCCAAAAGAGACAAAGCGAAAGAAAACGAGAGAGCGTAAGGGCGGCCTCCTACGCTACGTCACCAGAGGGAGCAATTTTTGAGCATTCAATTTACCTGGATCCATGTTTTTGGACTGTGGGAGGAAACCAGGGAAAAACCCAGTGGAAACACGCGGACACGGGGGGAACATTGAAACTCTACCCAGATTGGATTTGAACCAAAAGAACCTAGTTTCTGAGAGGCAACTGTGCTAACCACTTAGCCACCGTGCTGCCTGATATAAAGAAGAGTTGTGTCTAATAATGCACTAATTAAAAATGAGATAAATTTACATTTGGTCATTTACCAGTCGCTTTTATCCAAAGCGACTTACAAAGTGAGCACAGGGTTAATCACAACACCCTGGAGGAATGAGGTTTAAGGGCCTTGCTCAAGGACCCACATTGGTAACTTCAGTGGACCTGGGATTTGAACCCCCAACCTTCAGATTGATAGTCCAACGCCCTAACCACTGAGCTACCGTGCCCGTCTGAAACCTGGATCTGAAATATCCAGGTTCTCAACATAAATGAATGAGAACCTGGATATTTCAGATCCGATGACTGAAGTGTTGTATTATATACTTCTTGTTTCACAGATTAATTTTCTTTCTAGTTTCTTGGTCATGTGTCTGTTTTTCTATGCAGAAGGTTTTAATCACAGCTGTTAATTAGGAATTGATTACAATTTCAAAATGTTTTAAGTTATTGTGTTTGTTCTGTTGTTGGTGTCTTTCATTTCCCTAAGAAAGGCTGTTAGCCTTTAACACCAAAATTCTTTTGCAAAAATGGCCGATACAGGGATCGAACCTATGACCTTGGCGTTATTAGCACCATGCTCAAACCAACTGAGCTAACCGGCCTGAAAGGTGCTTCATGCATTCCATAATGAGCATTTTCTGTTTAGATTCCAGGCTGGATTTGCATTGGAAAGTTTTAATGATGTGGCACGGTGGCTTAGTGGTTAGCACGTATGCCTCTCAGCACTAGGGATTCCCGGTTCGAATCCCCAACTGGGTGGAGTTTCCATGTTCTCCCCGTGTCCGTGTTGGTTTCCTCTGTGTTCTCCTGTTTCCTCCCACAGTCCAAAAACATGGATCAAGTCAATTGAGTTCTCCAAATTGCCCCATATAGAGTGTGTATGCGTGCGTGTCTGTGTGAGTGAGTGTGTGCCCAGCGATAGATTGGCGCCCTGTCCTGAATGTATCTGCCCAGCGCCCAAAATGTTCTCCCTTGGATGGGCATGGGGAACCCCACCGCGACCCTAATATAGGAAAATAAAAATAAATAAATTGGGTCATTTATCAGACGCTTTTATCCAAAGCGACTTACAAAGTGAGCACAGGGTTAATCACAACATCCCTGGAGCAATGAGGGTTAAGGGCCTTGCTCAAGAACCCACATTGGTAACTTCAGTGGACCTGAGATTTGAACCCCCAACCTTCAGATTGATAACCCAACACCCTAACCACTGAGCTAACCCTGCCCTAGGATATGATAAAGCAAATGAATGAATGAAGTTTTAATGATTGATTTTTTATTACGATCTATTGACCTAAGAGAAAATTAAAACTTGAAGGTTAATTGGGGAATTAGCTCAAATGGTAGAGCTCTTGTTTAGCATGCGAGAGGTAGCAGGATCGATGCCTGCATTCTCCAATGTAACATCAATTCTTTTTTTTTTTTTTTTGCTGGAGGCAAAGTCATGGTGGGTTCCCTGGAAAACCAACGATGCTTTCATCAAAGTCCGATCAATGAAAGACTTTTGAAAGGGCATTATGGCGTCCTGTAACCCAAAATTATTTGTATTCTGCATCATGACTTCAGCAACCCTGGGTGGAATTTGGGTTGTGGCAAGCTGCTTAGAATACAAAATCTGCCTTTATCCTTAGTTTGAGAACTCTTCCAGCAATGTGCAAGAGCTGATTTTATTTTAATTGGAACAGTAATATATAACATGTCAGGTCTCTATAATGGCTCATACATCTGAAATTGGTTGAGAACCTACAGGTTCAAACCTCAGCTCTTGAGTATGTGTTCTTGTCTGTATGTCTGCCCTCCTTACAGTTATCTTGGTGAATTACTGTCTGCTATACTTCCAAATGATCTCAACATCAGAGTAAAACAAATAGTTCTCCTAAAATAATCACCATGACTGTTGTGGGCCACTGGTGCTGGGGTAATATGTCTAACTATGGATCAGAAGGTTCTAGTTTTCACTACTGGATGACTCTATGGTCAGTTTTTTAGTGCATTTGTCCTAACTTAACTCAACTTACAAGTAACTTAAAATATACCAGTTTATTTAAGTTGATAAAAGTCTAACCGGGTTCCACTCCCGCTATGTGATAGCTTAAATTTTTCCCCCAAGATCAACTGGCAAAATTATAACTTTAAATGGTAAATATTGCTGCTGTTTCATTAACATCTAGTTCAATGAAACAATCTTCTAATGGCAAAGTGCTGTGCCGTGATCGTATAGTGGTTAGTACGCTGCGTTGTGGCTGCAGCAACCCCGGTTCGAATCCGGGTCACAGCAAGCTCTTTTATTAAATTTACTTTATTTTCAAGCAATCAATTATTACACAGATCCTGTGTTCTTTAGATGTTGTTTGTCTAAAATAGGTATTTTTTATCGTAGTTTAATTATGTAGTGCACAGACAAACGATGTCTAGTAATGCTGAAACCCGGGATCGAACCAGTGACCTTTAGATCTTCAGTCTAACGCTTTCCCAAAAGAGATATTTCAGCACAATGTCAGAAAATGTAATTAGCAAAATATATTTTTAAAAAACTGGTTAGAAAATGAGTTTTGGCTTTCAAATGTAGTTCAGTGGAAGAAGATTACAATTAATAACAAATATATTAAAAGCCTTTTGATTTCATTAATAAGCATTACTCAGGTGCCACTAAGTATTGAAATTGAATCACTTTAATCTGTGTGTTAACTAGGGGTGCGTGCGGATTCTCTCAGTGTTTGGCGATTCGATTCGATTCGATTCCGATTTTTTTGAGGTCCATGATTCGATGTCAGAAATGATTTTTCAGTTCAAGATGGTCTTTAAATTTCGTTTAAAATTATGTGATTGACCAGATGAAAACAATGTAAGCAAATATAACATTTATTTAAAAATGGGTTCATTTGTCGTATTTCCAAATTAAACTCATTTCATCCAGCATTCAAATTTCATTATATGTGCTAAGAGGTGTTAACCACTAAGACCACTATGTCCTAACACCACATTACAAACCATAATAAACCAATTTTACTGGTGTTTTTAACTGCTACCTCCGGTGGTGCATCTGTGTAGTATCTTTAACCAGCCCAAAGTTAATACTTGATATGAGATGAAAACTGAATCCCAGTGAAGCTAATGGATATGTACAAAGCACTCAGTTTTATAGAATATATACTGTTTGCACTGGTTTAACTCATGCTTTTTCAATGCACTGTTTGAACTCCATCACACAATATCAGTGACAGAAGTTAACACTACCATCAGAACATGCTTCAACTTATTGTCTCAGAGCAGTTCATAAACCTGCACTTAGTGACGTTTTGTTTAAAAAGATTTTTTGTTGTAAATCATTTATAACAGTCAGAATAGGTGAATTGTTTAAGAGCTATGGCATCAAATCCCCGACTACTGACGGACTTCAGTTACATATCCTTTAGAGTATAAGAGGCATCCTCTTCTTTGTCAACAGGAGCTTGGCAGGTGTGTGTCAGGATGGCAGAGTGGTCTAAGGTGCTGCGTTCAGTCGCAGTTTCTCACTGAGGCGTGAGTTCAAATCCCATTCTGACAATTAATTTTTAAAGGTAAGTAACCTTGAGAGGACCGAGGCTCAGCAGGAACCTAACTTCCTTGAGAGAGAAAAAGCAGAATCAACAGTTGTAGGACAGCCATGTAACAGATTGTGTAGTGATCACGTGTCTGTAGTAAACAGTTGGAAAAACAATCTAAGTCCAGTGAGTCCATCCTGCAGGACCTGCAACGCCACCAAACCCAACAGAAATCAGACAGAGTTTGAAGTAAATTTCATCTGCATTGGCCCACCCAATATCCCAAGAAGCCTAATCTCATATTATTGTCGAACTCGTATTCTGAGGAAATGACAATAAAGACTGATCTGTCAATTATGTATAATTTTATATAAATTTGATCAAGTATTGTAAAGATTATTAATCTACTATAGATCCACTTAAGTGAATTTTCTGTGTTTAAATATAAATTAAATAATTTTCTTGATATTTTGTTTAAGAAGATAACAACCAGAATACTAGCTTGCGCTCATTGGCATTTGAACCTAGGAAACTTTCACACCCAAAGAGAAAATAACATCCATAGACCAACAAACCTTGTTTAAGTGAGCTGTAGCTGAGAATAATAGTTAAATTGGTTTGTTATGGGCTGTGGAGTGATATTATGTTTATTAGAAGAGTTTATTGTTTGTTGTCCTTAACTGTGAGATTGGTAAATGTTAAATCAATTAATG
This sequence comes from Corydoras sp. C115, assembly GCA_019802505.1. NCBI lineage: Eukaryota > Metazoa > Chordata > Actinopteri > Siluriformes > Callichthyidae > Corydoras > Corydoras sp. C115. The sequence goes on along the minus strand of JAFMOC010001076.1, from coordinate 13,449 downwards.
ATTAGATTTTAAAAAAAAATTTCTAAGCTTTTTGCTTAGTATTTGTAACAATTAATTCTCAGTGTTCTGTTTCTTTTATTTTTCATAAAATAATTTGATAAAAAAAAAAGTGTTTAAAGTCTAAACAAACTGAACACTTTTCTGTGCTCATACGGTTTTGAACCCTGGACCTCTCACACTCAAAGATGTAAGGCTTTTTAATTTAGGCAACGCTAACATGATAGAATTGTTTAAAAAAAAATAATAATAAAAAAAATTAAAAATCTCTTAGGGTTCTCTTAGAATCTTGTTCACAGGGTAGTCAGCCTTATGGTAGTACGAGGTGTGGTGAAAATAATATTCTTGTGAGACAATGCATATTAAAAGAAGTGATATTTATTTAAGAAAGCCAAAAGAGACAAAGCGAAAGAAAACGAGAGAGCGTAAGGGTGGCCTCCTACGCTACGTCACCAGAGAGGGGGCAATTTTGAGCATTCAATTTACCTGGATCCATGTTTTTGGACTGTGGGAGGAAACCAGGGAAACCCAGTGGAAACCACGCGGACACGGGGGGAACATTGAAACTCTACCCAGATTGGGATTCGAACCAAAAGAACCTAGTTCTGAGAGGCAACTGAGCTAACCACTTAGCCACCGTGCTGCCTGATATAAAGAAAAGTTGTGTCTAATAATGCACTAATTAAAAATAAGATAAATTAATGAGAACCTGGATATTTCAGATCTGATGACTGAAGTGTTGTATTACATACTTCTTGTTTCACAGATTAATTTTCTTTCTAGTTTCTTGGTCATGTGTCTGTTTTTCTATGGAGAAGGTTTTAATCACAGCTGTTAATTAGGAATTGATTACAGTTTCAAAATGTTTTAAGTTATTGTGTTTGTTCTGTTGTTGGTGTCTTTCATTTCCCTAAGAAAGGCTGTTCGCCTTTAACACCAAAATATTTTTGCAGAAATGGCCGATACAGGGATCGAACCTATGACCTTGGCGTTATTAGCACCACGCTCTAACCAACTGAGCTAACCGGCCTGAAAGGCACTTCATGCATTCCATAATGAGCATTTTCTGTTTAGATTCCAGGCTGGATTTGCATTGGAAAGTTTTAATGATGTGGCACGGTGGCTTAGTGGTTAGCACGTATGCCTCTCAGCACTAGGGATTCCCGGTTCGAATCCCCAACTGGGTGGAGTTTCCATGTTCTCCCCGTGTCCGTGTGGGTTTCCTCTGTGTTCTCCTGTTTCCTCCCACAGTCCAAAAACATGGATCAAGTCAATTGAGTTCTCCAAATTGCCCCATATAGAGTGTGTATGCGTGCGTGTCTGTGTGTGCCCAGCAATGGATTGGCGCCCTGTCCAGAATGTATCTGCCCAGCGCCCAAAATGTTCTCCCTTGGATGGGCACGGGAAACCCCACCGCGACCCTAATATAGGATAAAGCAAATGAATGAATGAATGAAGTTTTAATGATTGATTTTTTATAACGATCTATTGACCTAAGAGAAAATTAAAACGTAAAGGTTCATTGGGGAATTAGCTCAAATGGTAGAGCACTTGCTTAGCATGTGAGAGTTAGCATGATCAATGCCTGCATTCTCCAATGTAACATCAATTCTTTTTTTTTTTGCTGGAGGCAAAGTCATGGAGGGTTCCCTGGAAAACCAACGATGCTTTCATCAAAGTCCGATTAATGAAAGACTTTTGAAAGGGCATTATGGCGTCCTGTAACCCAAAATTATTTGTATTCTGCATCATGACTTCAGCAACCCTGGGTGGAATTTGGGTTGTGGCAAGCTGCTTAGAATACAAAATCTTCCTTTATCCTTAGTTTGAGAACTCTTCCAGCAATGTGTAAGAGCTGATTTTATTTTAATTGGAACAGTAATATATAACATGTCAGGTCTCTATAATGGCTTATACATCTGAATTTGGTCGAGAACCTCCAGGTTCAAACCTCAGCTCTTGAGTATGTGTTCTTGTCTGTATGTCTGCCCTCCTTACAGTTATCTTGGTGAATTACTGTCTGCTAAACTTCCAAATGATCTCAACATCAGAGTAAAACAAGTAGTTCTCCTAAAATAATCACCATGACTGTTGTGGGCCACTGGTGCTGGGGTAATATGTCTAACTATGGATCAGAAGGTTCTAGTTTTCACTACTGGATGACTCTATGGTCAGTTTTTAGTGCATTTGTCCTTACTTAACTCCACTGACAAGTAACTTAAAATATACCAGTTTATTTAAGTTGATAAAAGTCTAACCGGGTTCCACTCCCACTATGTGATAGCTTAATTTTTTCCCCCAAGATCAACTGGCAAAATTATAACTTTAAAGGGTAAATATTGCTGCTGTTTCATTAACATCTAGTTCAATGAAACAACCTTCTAAGGCCAAAGTGCTGTGCCGTGATCGTATAGTGGTTAGTACTCTGTGTTGTGGCCGCAGCAACCCCGGTTCGAATCCGGGTCACGGCAAGCTCATTTATTAAATTTACTTTATTTTCAAGCAATCAATTATTACACAGATCCTGTGTTCTTTAGATGTTGTTTGTCTAAAATAGGTATTTTTTATCGTAGTTTAATTATGTAGTGCACAGACAAAAGATGTCTAGTAATGCTGAAACCCGGGATCGAACCAGTGACCTTTAGATCTTCAGTCTAACGCTCTCCCAAAAGAGATATTTCAGCACAATGTCAGAAAATGTAATTAGCAAAATATATTTTTTAAAAACTGGTTTGAAAATGAGTTTTGGCTTTCAAATGTAGTTCAGTGGAAGAAGATTACAATTAATAACAAATATATTAAAAGCCCTTTGATTTCATTAATAAGCATTACTCAGGTGCCACTAAGTATTGAAATTGAATGACTTTAATCTGTGTGTTAACTAGGGGTGCGAATCTCTCAGTGTTTGGCGATTCGATTCGATTCCGATTTTTGAGGTCATGATTCGATTCAGAAATGATTTTTCGGTTCAAATGGTCTTTAAATTTTGTTTAAATTATGTGATTGACCAGATAAAACAATGTAAGCAAATATAACATTTATTTAAAAATGGGTTCATTTGTCGTATTTCCAAATTAACTCAATTTCATCCAGCATTCAAATTTAATTATATGTGCTAAGAGGTGTTAACCACTAAGCCACTATGTCCTACACCACATTACAAACCATAATAAACCAATTTTACTGGTGTTTTTTAACTGCTACCTCCGGTGGTGCATCTGTATAGTATCTTTAACAGCAAAGTTAATACTTGATATGAGATGAAACTGAATCCCAGTGAAGCTAATGGATATGTACAAAGCACTCAGTTTTATAGAATAATATACTGTGCACTGTTTAACTCATGCTTTTTCAATGCACTGTTGAACTCCATCACACAATATCAGTGACAGAAGTTAACACTACCATCAGAACATGCTTCAACTTATTGTCTCAGAGCAGTTCATAAACCTGCACTTAGTGAATTTTTGTTGTAAATCATTTATAACAGTCAGAATAGGTGAATTGTTTAAGAGCTATGGCATCAAATCCCACTACTGACGGACTTCAGTTACATATCCTTTAGAGTATAAGAGGCATCTCTTCTTTGTCACAGGAGCTTGGCAGGTTGTGTGTCAGGATGGCCGAGCGGTCTAAGGCGCTGCGTTCAGGTCGCAGTCTCTCACTGAGGCGTGGGTTCAAATCCCACTTCTGACAATTAATTTTTAAAGGTAAGTATTGATAGCTTAACCTTGAGAGGACCGAGGCTCAGCAGGGAACCTAACTTCCTTGAGAGAAAAAGCAGAATCAACAGTGTAGGACAGCCATGTACAGATTGTGTAGTGATCACGTGTCTGTAGTAAACAGTTGGAAAAACAATATAAGTCCAGTGAGTCCATCCTGCAGGACTGCAATGCCACCAACCCAACAGAAATCAGACAGAGTTTGAAGTAAATTTCATCTGCATTGGACCAATATCCCAAAGAAGCCTAATCTCATATTATTGTGAACTCGTATTCTGAGGAAATGACAATAAAGACTGATCTGTCAATAATGTTTATTTAATTTTATATAAATTTGATCAAGTATTGTAAAGATTATTAATCTATTATAGATCCACTTAATTGAATTTTTTTTGAGCTTGTGTGGAAATAAATTAAATAATTTTCTTGGTATTTTGTTTAAGAAGATAACAACCAGAATACTAGCTTGCGCTCATCTGGCATTTGAACCTAGGAAACTTTCACACCCAAAGAGAAAATAACATCCATAGACCAACAAGCCTTGTTTAAGTGAGCTGTAGCTGAGAATAATAGTTAAATTGGTTTGTTATGGGCTGTGGAGTGATATTATGTTTATTAGAAGAGTTTATTGTTTGTTGTCCTTAACTGTGAGATTGTAAATGTAAATCAATTAATGATTAGATTTTTAAAACATTTTTTCTAAGCTTTTTGCTTAGTATTTGTAACAATTATTCTCAGTGTTCTGTTTCTTTTATTTTTCATAAAATAAATTTGATAAAAAAAAGTGTTTAAAGTCTAAACAAACTGAACACTTTTCTGTGCTCATACGGTTTTGAACCCTGGACCTCTCACACTCAAAGATGTAAGGCTTTTTAATTTAGGCAAATCTAACATGATAGAATTGTTAAAAAAAAAAATAATAAAATTAAAAAAAAATCTCTTAGGGATCTTTTAGAATCTTGTTCACAGGGTAGTCAGCCTTATGGTAGTACGAGGTGTGGTGAAAATAATATTCTTGTGAGAAAATAGGGTGGCCTCCTACGCTACGTCACCAGAGAGGGGGCAATTTTGAGCATTCAATTTACCTGGATCCATGTTTTTGGACTGTGGGATGAAACCAGGGAAACCCAGTGGAAACCACACGGACACGGGGGGAACATTGAAACTCTACCCAGATTGGGATTCGAACCAAAAGAACCTAGTTCTGAGAGGCAACTGTGCTAACCACTTAGCCACCGTGCTGCCTGATATAAAGAAGAGTTGTGTCTAATAATGCACTAATTAAAAATGAGATAAATTAATGAGAACCTGGATATTTCAGATCCGATGACTGAAGTGTTGTATTATATACTTCTTGTTTCACAGATTATTGAATTAGGAATTGATTACAATTTCAAAATGTTTTAAGTTATTGTGTTTGTTCTGTTGTTGGTGTCTTTCATTTTCCTAAGAAAGGCTGGTCGCCTTTAACACCAAAATATTTTTGCAAAAATGGCCGATACAGGGATCGAACCTATGACCTTGGCGTTATTAGCACCACGCTCTAACCAACTGAGCTAACCGGCCTGAAAGGCACTTCATGCATTCCATAATGAGCATTTTCTGTTTACATTCCAGGCTGGATTTGCATTGGAAAGTTTTAATGATGTGGCACGGTGGCTTAGTGGTTAGCACGTATGCCTCTCAGCACTAGGGATTCCCGGTTCGAATCCCCAACTGGGTGGAGTTTCCATGTTCTCCCCGTGTCCGTGTGGGTTTCCTCTGTGTTCTCCTGTTTCCTCCCACAATCCAAAAACATGGATCAAGTCAATTGAGTTCTCCAAATTGCCCCATATAGAGTGTGTATGCGTGCGTGTCTGTGTGTGAGTGAGTGTGTGCCCAGCGATAGATTGGCGCCCTGTCCTGAATGTATCTGCCCAGCGCCCAAAAACGTTCTCCCTTGGATGGGCATGGGGAACCCCACCGCAACCCTAATATAGGATAAAGCAAATGATGATGAATGAAGTTTTAATGATTGATTTTTTATAACGATCTATTGACCTAAGAGAAAATTAAAACTTAAAGGTTAATTGGGGAATTAGCTCAAATGGTAGAGCGCTTGCTTAGCATGCGAGAGGTAGCAGGATCGATGCCTGCATTCTCCAATGTAACATCAATTCTTTTTTTTTTTGCTGGAGGCAAAGTCATGGAGGGTTCCCTGGAAAACCAACGATGTTTTCATCAAAGTCCGATCAATGAAAGACTTTTGAAAGGGCATTATGGCGTCCTGTAACCCAAAATTATTTGTATTCTGCATCATGACTTCAGCAACCCTGGGTGGAATTTGGGTTGTGGTAAGCTGCTTAGAATACAAAATCTGCCTGTATCCTTAGTTTAAGAACTCTTCCAGCAATGTGCAAGAGCTGCTTTTATTTTAATTGGAACAGTAATATATAACATGTCAGGTCTCTATAATGGCTCATACATCTGAATTTGGTTGAGAACTTCCAGGTTCAAATCTCAGCTCTTGAGTATGTGTTCTTGTCTGTATGTCTGCCCTCCTTACAGTTATCTTGGTGAATTACTGTCTGCTATACTTCCAAATGATCTCAACATCAGAGTAAAACAAATAGTTCTCCTAAAATAATCACCATGACTGTTGTGGGCCACTGGTGCTGGGGTAATATGTCTAACTATGGATCAGAAGGTTCTAGTTTTCACTACTGGATGACTCTATGGTCAGTTTTTAGTGCATTTGTCCTAACTTAACTCCACTGACAAGTAACTTAAAATATACCAGTTTATTTAAGTTGATAAAAGTCTAACCGGGTTCCACTCCCACTATGTGAGAGCTTAATTTTTTCCCCCAAGATCAACTGGCAAAATTATAACTTTAAATGGTAAATATTGCTGCTGTTTCATTAACATCTAGTTCAATGAAACAATCTTCTAAAGGCAAAGTGCTGTGCCGTGATCGTATAGTGGTTAGTACTCTGCGTTGTGGCCGTAGCAACCCCGGTTCGAATCCGGTTCACAGCAAGCTCTTTTATTAAATTTACTTTATTTTCAAGCAATCAATTATTACACAGATCCTGTGTTCTTTAGATGTTGTTTGTCTAAAATAGGTATTTTTTATCGTAGTTTAATTATGTAGTGCACAGACAAAAGATGTCTAGTAATGCTGAAACCCGGGATCGAACCACTGACCTTTAGATCTTCAGTCTAACGCTCTCCCAAAAGAGATATTTCAGCACAATGTCAGAAAATGTAATTAGCAAAATATATTTTTAAAAAACTGGTTTGAAAATGAGTTTTGGCTTTCAAATTTAGTTCAGTGGAAGAAGATTACAATTAATAACAAATATATTAAAAGCCCTTTGATTTCATTAATAAGCATTACTCAGGTGCCACTAAGTATTGAAATTGAATGACTTTAATCTGTGTGTTAACTAGGGGTGCGAATCTCTCAGTGTTTGGATATTCGATTCGATTCCGATTTTTGAGGTCATGATTCGATTCAGAAATGATTTTTCAGTTCAAATGGTCTTTAAATTTTGTTTAAATTATGTGATTGACCAGATAAAACAATGTAAGCAAATATAACATTTATTAAAAAATGGGTTCATTTGTCGTATTTCCAAATTAACTAAATTTCATCCAGCATTCAAATTTAATTATATGTGCTAAGAGGTGTTAACCACTAAGCCACTATGTCCTACACCACATTACAAACCATAATAAACCAATTTTACTGGTGTTTTTTAACTGCTACCTCCGGTGGTGCATCTGTATAGTATCTTTAACAGCAAAGTTAATACTTGATATGAGATGAAACTGAATCCCAGTGAAGCTAATGGATATATACAAAGCACTCAGTTTTATAGAATAATATACTGTGCACTGTTTAACTCATGCTTTTTCAATGCACTGTTGAACTCCATCACACAATATCAGTGACAGAAGTTAACACTACCATCAGAACATGCTTCAACTTATTGTCTCAGAGCAGTTTATAAACCTGCACTTAGTGACGTTTGTTTAAAGATTTTTGTTGTAAATCATTTATAAAGGTCAGAATAGGTGAATTGTTTAAGAGCTATGGCATCAAATCCCACTACTGACGGACTTCAGTTACATATCCTTTAGAGCAGTGGTTCCCAAACTTTTTTCAGTTCTGTACCCCTTCAGATATCTGACCTCAAGCCAAGTACCCCCTAATTACACGGCCTTTAAAATGTGTTTGTAAACACTGCACACATCAAATAAAAATAATATGCAACTGTTATTCACCACCAAATAATGTTTATTAATAAATGTTAGCATTATTAAGCAACACAATTACTTTTATAGGCTATGAATTATCAAAACATTTAGCCTGTGTAGAATGAATAATTTGCAAAACATTTTTATGGTGGATAACCAAGTTATTCAACATACAGTGTATTTAATTAAACTCACCACAGCTTTAATGAGAAGGATGTGCTTGGAAAGATGCACACGGCTCTGCAATGTTTGGCTTAATTTGAGACAGTCTGAGTCTTAAATCGTTCTCAACACAAAGCCTTGCTCTGTATTTTGTTTTTATATTTGTCAGAGCTGAGAATCCACTTTCACACAAGTATGTTGTAGCAAAGGGCATCAAAGTCTTTACAGCACGTTTGGCTAACGCAGGCTGTTCTGTGACCAGTCCGATCTAGAAATCAGGCAGCGGCTTCTGATTGAATTCAACTTTTAGGGATCCATCTGTTGCTATTTCAATGAGACTCTCCTGTTCCGCTGTCGGTAAAGCTTCAGGCATAGAGCTGAACGGGTGACGTATCCAACTATCTGATCCATCAGATTCAGGGAAGTACTGGCGTAACTGGGAAGCCAGCTCACCAAGGTGTGCCGTAATGTCACGTTTCACACTCATACTCAATGTGAGTTCGTTTCCAGACACAGTCATGTAGCAATGGAAAAACTTCTGTTTTGTTGTTGCCCATGCAGTTTATCCAGAGGTTTAACTTCTTTATCATGGCTTCAACTTTATCTTGGACATTAAATACAGTTGCTGAAACCCCTTGTAATCCTAGATTTAGTTTGTTCAGTCGAGAAAATATATCACACAGGTACGCCAGGCTTGTGAGAAACTCTTCGTCATGCAAGTGTTCAGACAGTTGAAAATGATGATCAGTAAAAAAAATCTTAAGTTCTTCTCTAAGTTCAAAGAAACGTGTCATTACTTTGCCTCTGGACAGCCAGCGTACCTCTGTGTGTAGTAATAATGTCTCATGCTCACTGCCCATTTCACTGCATATGCAGTAAATATGCAAGAGTTCAGGGGCCTGGCTTTTACAAAGTTCACCATTTTCACTGTTGTGTCCAAAACATTTTTCAGGCCAATAGGCATTCCCTTGGCAGCAAGAGCTTCTCTGTGGATGCTACAATGGACCCAAGTCGCATCAGGAGCAGCTGCTTGCACCCGTGTTACTACACCACTGTGCCTCCCTGTCATGGCCTTTGCACCATCAGTACAGATGCCAACACATTTTGTCCACATTAGCCCATGCACATTTATAAAGTTGTCCAGCATTTTGAAAATTTCCTCTGCTGTTGTCCTTGTCTTAAGAGGTTTAAAGAAGAGCATGTCCTCCTTAATTGTCCCTTCATAAAAATGTGTCGCACGTACACAAGGAGATGTGCCAGTCCAGCCACATCAGTTGACTCATCCAGCTGTAGTGCATAAAATTCGCTTGCTCGTATGCGCTGTAATAACTGATTTAAGTCATTCTCCGCCATTTCAGAAATACGCCGAGAAACTGTGTTATTTGATGAAGGCATTGTTTGTATCGTTTTTTTTTAGCCTTTTCTCCCAGCATTGTTCCAACCATATCTGAGGCGGCAAGTAATATCAAGTCCTCCACTATAGTGTGTGGTTTTGCTGGTTTTAGCCACTCTGTAACTCACCATAAAAGATGCTCTTAGTCCGTTCTTGGAATCAGTGTCATTCTCTCTTAAGCAGCTCTTACTGGTAGAAAGTGATCTCAACTGGCGCTCAAATGTAGCAATGTAGCTACATATTTGCGCCTTTTTGTTTCTCTGTCCGAGGCGACGGGCTTCCCCACACCACAAGGCTCCACATCCCGCTCCAAAGTCTGCTCCATATCCCGCTCAGCCCGCTCCACATCCGAACCCCCGTCATGCCATGCAGCTAGCAGGTTGGCTAGCAGATGTACTGCTAACATATTGGTTTGACGTATCTCTTCTATTTGAAGAATTGTTTGGAGCGTTGTTGCTGGCAGGTTCAACTCCTGCAGTAGGGCTGGCTGTAGTGGCTGTCAGTGTCGTTCTGGATTTGCATATTTTCTTTTTTAACCATCTATCCATCTTTTCTCAGCTCCGACAAGAAGTTGAGCGAAGGCTGCTTTGATCGACAGGTGTCCCATCAGCGAGTCACGCCTATATTCACACCCTTCTAATTTGCCAGTGCAATGATTTTGCTGACCACTTAATGGTAGCATATTCATGTATATTATTTGGTAAAGTGAGACGGCACTTCAATCTATTTCTGTGCCAGTGTATTCTGGCTGTTATCACCTCCGTTTTTTTTTTTTTTTTTTAACTTAATTTTCTCAACTTTTCTCACGTACCCCCTAAGTCCCTCCTGCGTACCCCCGGGGGTACGAGTACCCCACTTTGGGAACCACCGCTTTAGAGTATAAGAGGCATCTCTTCTTTGTCACAGGAGCTTGGCAGGTTGTGTGTCAGGATGGCCGAGCGGTCTAAGGCGCTGCGTTCAGGTCGCAGTCTCTCACTGAGGCGTGGGTTCAAATCCCACTTCTGACAATTAATTTTTGACAATTTCTGACAATTAATTTTTAAAGGTAAGTATTGATAGCTTAACCTTGAGAGGACCGAGGCTCAGCAGGGAACCTAACTTCCTTGAGAGAAAAAGCGTAGTGATCACGTGATCACGTTGTGTAGTGATCACGTGTCTGTAGTAAACAGTTGGAAAAACAATATAAGTCCAGTGAGTCCATCCTGCAGGACTGCAACGCCACCAACCCAACAGAAATCAGACAGAGTTTGAAGTAAATTTCATCTGCATTGGACCAATATCCCAAAGAAGCCTAATCTCATATTATTGTGAACTCGTATTCTGAGGAAATGACAATAAAGACTGATCTGTCAATAATGTTATAATTTTATATAAATTTGATCAAGTATTGTAAAGATTATTAATCTATTATAGATCCACTTAATTGAATTTTTTTTTGAGCTTGTGTTGAAATAAATTAAATAATTTAAATATAATAATAAAAAATAATAATTTTGTTTAAGAAGATAACAACCAGAATACTAGCTTGCGCTCATCTGGCATTTGAACCTAGGAAACTTTCACACCCAAAGAGAAAATAACATCCATAGACCAACAAGCCTTGTTTAAGTGAGCTGTAGCTGAGAATAATAGTTAAATTGGTTTGTTATGGGCTGTGGAGTGATATTATGTTTATTAGAAGAGTTTATTGTTTGTTGTCCTTAACTGTGAGATTCATTCATTCATTCATTATCTCCCGCTTTATCCTCTATTAGGGTCGCGGTGGGGTTCCCCATGCCCATCCAGGGGAGAACATCTCAGGCGCTGGGCAGATAGACCCAGGACAGGGCGCCAATCCATCGCTGGGCACACACTCACTCAGACAGACACACTCTATATGGGGCAATTTTGAAATTCAATTCCATTGAGGAAACCCACGCAGACACGAGGAGAACATGGAAACTCCACCCAGATGGGGATTCGAACCGGGAATCCCTAGCGCTGAGAGGCGAACATGCTAACCACTAAGCCACCGTGCCGCCTAACTGTGAGATTGTAAATGTAAATCAATTAATGATTAGATTTTTAAAACATTTTTTCTAAGCTTTTTGCTTAGTATTTGTAACAATTATTCTCAGTGTTCTGTTTCTTTTATTTTTCATAAAATAAATTTGATAAAAAAAAGTGTTTAAAGTCTAAACAAACTGAACACTTTTCTGTGCTCATACGGTTTTGAACCCTGGACCTCTCACACTCAAAGATGTAAGGCTTTTTAATTTAGGCAAATCTAACATGATAGAATTGTTTAAAAAAAAAAAAAAAAAAAAAAAAAAAAAAAAATCTCTTAGGGTTCTTTTAGAATCTTGTTCACAGGGTAGTCAGCCTTATGGTAGTACGAGGTGTGGTGAAAATAATATTCTTGTGAGAAAATGCATATTAAAAGAAGTGATATTTATTTAAGAAAGCCAAAAGAGACAAAGCGAAAGAAAACGAGATAGAGCGTAAGGGCGGCCTCCTACGCTACGTCACCAGAGAGGGGGCAATTTTGAGCATTCAATTTACCTGGATCCATGTTTTTGGACTGTGGGAGGAAACCAGGGAAACCCAGTGGAAACCACGCGGACACGGGGGGAACATTGAAACTCTACCCAGATTGGGATTCGAACCAAAAGAACCTAGTAAAAAACTGGTTTGAAAATGAGTTTTGGCTTTCAAATGTAGTTCAGTGGAAGAAGATTACAATTAATAACAAATATATTAAAAGCCTTTTGATTTCATTAATAAGCATTACTCAGGTGCCACTAAGTATTGAAATTGAATCACTTTAATCTGTGTGTTAACGAGGGGTGCAAATCTGTCAGTGTTTGGCGATTTGATTCGATTCCGATTTTTGAGGTCACGATTTGATTCAGAAATGATTTTTCAGTTCAAATGGTCTTAAAATTTTGTTTAAATTATGTGATTGTCCAGATGAAACAATGTAAACAAATATAACATTTATTTAAAAATGGGTTCGCGCATTTGTCGTATTTCCAAATTACCTCATTTTCATCCAGCATTCAAATTTAATTATATGTGCTAAGATGTTACAGCAGCATTTAGAGATTTCCTGACCATGTACATCCAGATGAGAACGTTTCAGGTGCTGGGCGGATACACCCAGGACAGGGTGCCAATCTACTGCTGGGCACACTTACTCACACAGACACACTCTGTATGAGGCAATTTTGGAGAATTCTAATGACCTTGATCCAGGGTCATTAGGATTTTAGGGTTTAGAAACATCAGGGGCTTTAGCCCAGATCCCTTATTCCCCCTCTGTCCTCTTTAAAAATTGCCCTTTCATGAGTGTATTTATTCAAACTGTTGTCACATTAATTTTGTTTGATCATTTATTAGTTATATTGGACAAAATTAAATTACATATGAAATATGTCTGTCAGCATTGGATAGCACATTCAGTTCTAATAAATGATGGTTTTGGCTGAAAACTTTTGAATAAATGAACCCGAGCTTCTGCAGAAAAGCATGAATCTCTTTTACGAGTCAGTCGCAGATGAGGCAGTTTTAACAAGGTTTTGATTTGAAATATCATAACTTTGTGACAGTTTGCGCCTTCAGAACAATTCTGATGGTTTATGAAAGTTGCAGTCTAAGGGACATGTCTTTGAATCTCTTCTCTGACTGTTTCTGGTTTTAATTCAATTGTCAGATTAGGTTGGCAGTTCAAGTGTCAAGATGGCCGAGTGATCTAAGGTTCACATCACAGTCTTCTAACTGAAATGTGTGTTTGAATCCCACTTCTGGCAATCATTTTTCTTAAATTTTTTTTAGGGTAAGTATTGATAGATTAACCTTGGGAGGACCAAGGTGCAGCAGGTAACTCATCTTCCTTCAGCGACCGAGCAGAATCAACAGTGTAGGACAGCCATGTACAGATTGTGTAGTGATCAG
>JAFMOC010001075.1:42500-45172 GCA_019802505.1 Corydoras sp. C115 | reverse complement strand
CTGGATTAATTAGGATTGCTTCAACTGCTTTTGGGCAAAAAGGGCTGCTGCCTCCGCGCCCCCGTACCCACAACACACTTACGTACGCCATCGCTGAATTAGAGGAGCAGATGGGGTCATCCCTCACCCCCCCCCACTCAGGCCTGATAGCACGCTTTATTTTGCAGAGGAAGGAACGTGGAGGAGAACCTTCGCTGTTGGCACATCGCGCCGAGATAATGAATTTCCACAACTGCAGAGTCACATCATTAAACATCTCATGACTGGATTTCCCAAAAGAAATTTAAGGGGCACCGATCATTTCTAACGACCGCTTCAATCGCCTACCGAGGGGGGCGGGAGCATCCGAACAGGCTCAAAAGTATGTGGACAACCCACAACCCTCGTTATCCTCGTTATCAACACCGCTTACAATATGAGCAATATGTATATATATATATATATATATATATATATATATATATATATATATATATATATATATATATATATATATACTGTATTTATATTATATCGATAGTTGTAGATTCTACATTATATTGATAGTTGTATATTGTATATTATATATATTTATATTATATTGATAGTTGTATATTCTATATTATATATTCCATATATTATATCTTAGTTTCTTATTGAATTTACCTTGAATCCCAGTTTTTGGACTGTGGGAGGAAATCGGAGAACCCGGAAGATAACCCAGGCAGACACAGGGAGAACATGCAAACTCCATCCAGATTGGAAATGGAACCGGAGGAGCTTTATTATTTTATTATTTTATTTATTGTTATAATTTATTTTATTATTTTATTATTTTATTTATTGTTATAATTTATTTTATTATTTTTATTTATTGTTATTTGTTTATTTGTTTATTGTTTTATTATTTTATTAATTGTTATTTGTTTATTATTTTATTTATTGTTCATTATTTATTATTTTTTTATTTTATTCATTATTATTTTTTTATTTTTATTTTTTATTGTTATTTATTTATTATTTTATTTATTGTTATTTGTTTATTATTTTATGTATTGTTATTTTTTTTATAATTTTATAATTTTTTTATTGTTATTTATTTATTATTTTATTTATTGTTATTTGTTTATTATTTTATTTTATTTATCGTTATTTGTTTATTATTTTATTGCTGCGGCATCATGACGTTCCGTTCGCGTTTAAATTTATCCTGACATTTCGTCCTGCCGCAGGGTTCCCTCTGTTTGTGCGAGCGAGCCAAACTTCGGGGATCTATTTAAAAACATCGCCGGCACTTTTTGACCGCCCTCCACCCAAAGCGCGAGGACCCCGGGTGCCTCCCTTCCGCCCACGCGCCGCCTGCCTCCGTTGGGGTTATTATGGGCAGTGTTGTTGCCGCGTCACCCTTTGGCTCTTTCGTTCGGCGAGTCGAGTTTTAAAAAACTCTTGCGCTTTTGCTGACGAGGCGAGTTCTCCTCGCGGAACGCGGAACAGCCGCGGCGACGTCCACTCCTCCTCACGGTTCCCGCCTAAAAATATGAACCGTGGCCCTGCGGGGCCGTTCAGCGCCGCCGTTGTGACATCCGGACAGAAAGTCAATACGGTAAACCTCGTGAGGCGAGCCGAGGTCAAAAATAACTTACAGCATCAGCTGAGGTTTCACAACTTGACATGAAAGTGATAAAACGAGACCTGGCAACACATGCCGCCGCCGCTGCCGCTGCCGCCGCCGCCACCGTCCCCGACTTATTAGTTTCCTGTCGGTGTGGGTCAGCTGTCAGGCAGCGGTGACACCGGAGCCGGCAGGTTTATGAACAGCGGCGAGGGCTGGTTTATATTCGCTTGCGAAGGCGATTGGCGGCTTTTCAGACGGCGGACGAGCGAACCGCGGGCGCGAGGACGGCGCTGGAGGTTCCGGGGCGACGGACCTGCCAGCTTGTCGGGGCGTCCGAACAGACTGACGCATTCTTTAATTGAATTCTTTCTCAGTAATGTGCCCATCCAGGAGAGAACGTTTCGGGCGCTGGGCAGATACACCCAGCAGAGGGCGCCAATCACACACACTATATAGGGCAATTTGGAGCATCCAGTTCTCCTTGAATCCATGTTTTTAGGACTGTGGGACGAAAGCGGAGAACCCGGAGGAAACCCACGCGGACATGAGGAGAACGTGCAAACACCACATACACCACACACTCACACACACTCATACTCTTACAAACACACACACACAAACACATACACACTCACACATTTATACACACACACTCACACAATTACACACACACACACTCACACAGACACACTCAAACTCACACTTACACACACAGTCACACACCTACACACACACACACACTCAATCACGCACACACACACACACACACACACAGTCACACACACACACAGGTTAAAGTTCCTGGGATGTCACTCTCTGCCCTCTTCACTTCACCAAATTCAATTAAAACAAGAAATTGGCAATTAGAGGAGCGTTATGATCCTGGAACAATGATCTAATCTGTAATTCATGGGCTGTAGCACCCACGGGGAACCCTACACACACACGCGCACACACACACACACACACACACACACACACTAACACTCACACACACACACACACACACACACACACACACCTTAGAATTCACCCCCTTTGTCAGCCATCCACTCTGGCCTGTGGCAAGAACACAGTG
>JAFMOC010001075.1:7500-37500 GCA_019802505.1 Corydoras sp. C115 | reverse complement strand
AGAACGTGATTAATTCAGAGGAGGATTCACAGAACGTGATTAATTCAGAGGAGGATTCACAGAACGAGGGCCGAGCTCAGAGGTGTCGGGTTTTCAGGTGAGGCGGTAGGGGGCGCTGCCGAAGCGGCTCGTCTTTGCTGTGAGTTTTAGTCTTGCACCCCCTGCAGGAGACAGCGGGGAGCGCCGTACAGTGAGGCTCAAAAGAGCGCAAAAGAGATGCGGCCATCGGTTCTGTCTCCACGAACGCGAGATCTTCTGACGGAGCGGCTCCGTACGGCGGCGGCGGCGGCGGCTTTGTTCCGCCGTGATGTTCTCGTCTCTTTTGTGCGTTGTCCTTGATGGGAAGAAACCCGGCGGCGCGTCTGGCTGAAGCGGCGAGGTGACGGCGCTCAAGGGCAGCGGGGCATTTTCTGTCGGACCGACCTCGACGTTTCAAAGAGCCAATCCGCTACGACGGAATTAAAACTATTTTTAACGAGGATCCAACAAAGAGGCCGAATACCAAAGCAACCGGCCACACACACACACACACACACACACACACACACACACACACGCACACACACACACACACACACACACACACACACACACACACACACGCACACACACACACACATGCCCCAAGGCTGTGTTTGATGGCATACAGCAGAGTGAATTGACACAAAGGCTAATGAAAAGCAAAAAAGCACCGGGATAGGACGCGGACATGTTCTTGGGAGTTCGGGGTGGTGGACTTGATCACCACCGGAGGTGCGGGGCGTTACGGGAGCGGGGTGCTCCTCCTACTGCTGAATCTGAGGAGGTTCAGGACGCAACATCCGCAAATCCAATAAAATAATAAAGCAATGAGGCACTAGGGGGCGTGGCTTCATTTTGAATGAATCCCATTAGAGGTGTGATCAGTCCCGACGTTAATAATCCGATCTTCCGCGACGTAATCTAGTCCTCCTTTTAAAGTGAACGCTGATCGCTGAGTAACAGGATTCCGGTTTCACTGCCCTCTAGTGGGCACATTACAGAAGACAGTTCATAAAACAGTGTAACAGGTTTAGTGCTGGTCTGTTTAAATTAATCTGTAATTTATAATTAATATAATGTATTGTACATCACACATCCAATAAATTAATAAGGTGCGAGGGGGCGTGGCTTAATTCTGAATAAACCCCATAAAGAGGTGTTATGAGTGTAGTGTAGTGCAGTACAGCGCCACCTCTTTATGTGATTTATTAACAATAATGCACAACCTCGAGAGTCTGATTGCTTTAATAAAACACTTACAAACACAATATAATAAAAAAACATCTCTGATTCAGAAATGCGTTTATTAAAAACTAAATCGTTAATAATCTGATCTTCAGTGACGTCATCGAGTCCGGTTTATAAAGGATTTAAACAGGATTCCGGTTTCTGTAACAGTCACTGCCCTCTTGTGGCCAAATGACAGAAGACAGTTTATAAAACAGTGTAACAGGTTTAGTGCTGATCTGTTTATATCAATCTTTTTTCATTCATCCATCATCTCCCGCTTTATCCTCTATTAGGGTCGCGGTGGGGTTCCCCATGCCCATCCAGGGGAGAACATCTCGGGCGCTGGGCAGATAGATCCAGGACAGGGCGCCAATCCATCGCTGGGCACACACTCGCCCACACAGACACACTCTATATGGGGCAATTTTGAGAATTCAATTCACTTGATCCATGTTTTTGGACTGTGGGAGGAAACCGGAGAGCCCGGAGGAAACCCACGCAGACACGGGGAGAACATGGAAACTCCACCTAGATGGGGATTCGAACCGGGAATCTCTAGTGCTGAGTGGAGAACGTGCTAAACCACTAAGCCACCGTGACCACTAAGCCAGCGGGTGACGGATGCAGAGTGACGAGGCGATCAGGCGGTGACTGAGTAACGAGGAGGTGGTGGTGCGGGGGGGGGGGGGGGGGGGGGGGGGGAGTTATTAAGGTCTCAGTGAGGGAGTTGAGAAGTGATGGTTAAGTGATGGAGGGATTAAGGTGGGGGGGGGTGAGGAGGTAATTAGAGGGAGAGTGATGGAGGTTCAGGGAATTAACGAATGACGGGATGATTAGTGAGCGGCTGAAGGACCGGCGCTCAGGCTGTTTATCCTGTGGGGCGTTTGACTGAAAACACTGCCCCCCGTCTGCAGAGCGCTGAATTACATCCGGAATTCGGAGCTCAATCTGGACCTGTCTCCAGATCATAACAACGTTAAACGCGGGGTTCATCACACGGAACCGAGAGTCACCACCCGGCGTCTGCCGCAGAACCGCAGCCGCATCACGCCGAGTCAAACTGCCGACTGCATGAGGGTCACAGACGACATTCCAATGGTGGGGTCAGACGTTCCGGTGGTGGGGTCAGACGTTCCGCTGGTGGGGTCAGATGTTCCGGTGGTGTGGTCAGACGTTCCGGTGGTGGGGTTGGATGTTTTCCAACAGTGGGGTTGGACATTTCAACAGTGGGGTTGGACGTTCCAATGGTGGGGTTGGATGTTTTGGCGGTGGGGTCAGATGTTCCAACATTGGGGTCAGACGTTCCGGTGGTGGGGTTGGAAGTTCCGGCGGTGGGGTCAGAAGTTTTGCCGGTGAAGTCGGATGTTCTGGCGGTGGGGTGGGTCAGATATTTTGGCAGGGAGGTCGGACGTTCCAGCGGTGGGGTCAGATGTTTCAATGGTGGTGAAGATGGATGTTCCAGCCATGGGGTCGGATGTTCCAGAGGTGTTGGGGTCAAACATTCCGGCAGTGGTGGGGTCATATGTTCTGGTGGTTGTGAGGTCGGCCTTCAAGTGGTGATGGAGTGGGACGTTCCGACGGTAGTGAAGTGGGACGTTCAGGCGGTAGTGAAGTGGGACGATCAGGCGGTAGTGAAGTGGGACGTTCCGGTGGTGGTGGAGTCAGTGGCGGGGTCTGCTGTAGAACATTCAGAACCCCGTGTCCCCCTGCAGTGAGCGCTGGTCATTGCGAGCCTGGCAGCAATGCCTGCCGAATGACCTGAAGGGCGGCGACAAACACGTAGCCGCTTCTGCTCCCTTCGACCGAACGTTCCGCGAGACGACGGTGTGCCGACTGATCCGCGACGTTCCGCACCTCGCGTTCTCCCCGCCTCTCTTTATACCATCTGTCACTTTAGCTGTAATGAATTCCTGATCTGTAAACCCGGTGTTCCGCGGCGGCGCCGACACGCCCCGGGGGCTTCCACACGGCGGCGCCGACACGCCCCGGGGGGTTCCACACGCCGTCTCCGAGTCGGAAGTCACCTCGCTGTTTTTATCTCCCGATGAAGGTTCCGTTCTGAAGCTCGGGTTCCAGTCGAAGCGACAGAGAAACTTTCAGAGGCGTCGCCGCCGTGACAGCGTCGTCATGTTGACAGCGTCGTCATGGTGACAGCATCGTCATGGTGACAGCGTGATGGAGCAAATTTATAAACATGCACAGCCACGCCCTCCGGTGGCGCCCAAGAGCCGGGAGTGCCGTCAATAAACGCGGGGTCGGAACTGCAGGGGTCGCCGCGTCTCCGTCTCCATGCAGTAGAACCGCGCTAAGCAGGATGTGGATTTGGCGCCCCCTATCTCATCCCATGCAGAACTTCCCCCAACCCGCCCACGATCAGGTCCACAGTTTTAAGGAACCTTAAAACACTAAAACGATCTCGATTGGCTCGGTTAACTCGAAATCAGACGGAGAACGCTGCAGCACCGCGTCAGCGCCCCCTCTCTCCATAAACACCGCAGCGTGGAGGACATTGTGGATGGGGGCATGATTGACAGGTGGCGAGCGTGGGCCTATTGTGAGCGATTAGAACCAGGTAAGCGGTTCCGGCCATGAATATTCAGCAGCACCTGTCGGAACCCGAGCGGGGGCTCTGAGGGGGACGTGGACGGAGCGCGGGGAGCTGGAGAACCGGGAGGATCCGCCGCAGATCTCTGATGCGCCGCCTTCGTCTGTTCTTTAGTAATTAGGTTCTGCTTAATGATCTCAGGACAGCCTCCGTGTTATCGGTTCTCCACCGCTCCGTCTCTAGTTCCGCAATACGCTCGCCAACCAACCTACGTTCTCCAGGAGCGGCCAGCCAATCACATTTGTGCCTCTGGCGCAGAGGTAGGGGGCGTCAGATGGCAGGATGTTCTCTGGGGACGGCACGGTGGCTTAGTGTTTGGCATGTTCTCCTCTCAGCGCTGGACAGAGTGCCTATCCATCACTGGGCACACACATACACACTCCAAAGGGGCAAATTTTAGCCACCAATTCCCCTTGAAGCCATGTTTTTGGACTGTGGGCGGAAACTAGAGAACCCAGAGGAACCCCACCCCAACCCGTGCAGTGTGTTCTGTAAAGGTTCTGACATTTGAAATGATTAGCGGCGTGTTCCTCGGTTCCGGCCCCTGAGGCCGTCTCACCTTGAGCGGAACAGGACCGATGACCCCGCCGCCAAGCCAGGGGACCGCTTCTCTCGCGTTCTGACTTTCGCACGGGGTCGCACTCCATTCACCAAATACCCCAGGGCTGTACCTCTGTGCATCCTCGCGTTCCGTTACAAAGTCATTAAGTCCAAACACACGGCGCCGTCGCAGAACCCTCATCAGCGGCGTGGGACAGTCCATAATGTCCTTCCTCCACTCTCTGGGGTTCCAGAGAAAAAAGAACATCAATTTTAATGAACATGAGGACGTTTAGAACGTGACCTCGTCCCAGAGGCGACCTTCAGTGTGAGGTTCTCCCGTCTGTGGAGTCAACGGAACCAGAGACGGTTTGACGTCCAGGCTGAACCGCAGGGGGCGTGGTAGAGCAGGAGGATGAGGCAGAGTTGGGTGGACCAGGGTGTGGACCGGTATACTATCACAGATCCCCCTCGCCTTGGTTAATAGCGGACTCGTCTGGGACCGGGAATTGAACCGGCGACCTTCAGATCGTAAGGTTGTTCCTTAACCCCAAGCCTCATTTGAGTCGGGTCTCGTCCATCATCAGCGTCCAACCTCCTGAATGCAATAACTCCTGAAGACGTCCTCCAACCTCATACTGTGATGGACCAACCTCATACTGTGATGGACCAACCTCATACTGTGATGGACCAACCTCACAGTGTGATGGACCAACCTCACAGTGTGATGGACCAACCTCATACTGTGATGGACCAACCTCAGAGTGTGATGGACCAACCTCAGAGTGTGATGGACCAACCTCATACTGTGATGGACCAACCTCAGAGTGTGATGGACCAACCTCATACTGTGATGGACCAACCTCAGAGTGTGATGGACCAACCTCATACTGTGATGGACCAACCTCAGAGTGTGATGGACCAACCTCATACTGTGATGGACCAACCTCAGAGTGTGATGGACCAACCTCATACTGTGATGGACCAACCTCAGAGTGTGATGGACCAACCTCATACTGTGATGGACCAACCTCAGAGTGTGATGGACCAACCTCATACTGTGATGGACCAACCTCAGAGTGTGATGGACCAACCTCATACTGTGATGGACCAACTTCTTACATCAGGACCAACCTCAGAGTGTAATGTCATTAAAGGGACGGTATGTGAGAGAACTGAGCAAAGGAGACGAAAAGATCAAGCACACCGGTGAGTGGTGGGGGAGATGGGGGTTGAGGGAGGTGGTGGGAGGGTCAGTGTGTGTGTGTGGACGGTGATGGTGGGGGAGATGGGGGTTCAGGGAGGTGGTGGGAGGGTCAGTGTGTGAGTGTGGACGGTGATGGTGGGGGAGATGGGGGTTCAGGGAGGTGGTGGGAGGGTCAGTGTGTGAGTGTGGACGGATGGTGATGGGGGTTCAGGGGGAGATGGGGGTTCAGGGAGGTGGTGGGGGAGGGTCAGTGTGTGAGTGTGGACGGTGATGGTGGGGGAGATGGGGGTTCAGGGAGGTGGTGGGAGGGTCAGTGTGTGAGTGTGGACGGTGATGGTGGGGGAGATGGGGGTTGAGGGAGGTGGTGGGAGGGTCAGTGTGTGAGCGTGGACGGTGATGGTGGGGCAGATGGGGGGAGGGACAGTTGAGGGAGGTGGTGGGGGAGGGTCAGTGTGTGAGTGTGGAGGGTGATGGTGGGGCAGATGGGGGTTCAGGGAGGTGGTGGGAGGGTCAGTGTGTGAGTGTGGACGGTGATGGTGGGGGAGATGGGGGTTCAGGGAGGTGGTGGGAGGGTCAGTGTGTGAGTGTGGACGGTGATGGTGGGGGAGATGGGGGTTCAGGGAGGTGGTGGGAGGGTCAGTGTGTGAGTGTGGACGGTGATGGTGGGGGGGAGATGGGGGTTCAGGGAGGTGGTGGGAGGGTCAGTGTGTGAGTGTGGACGGTGATGGTGGGGGAGATGGGGGTTCAGGGAGGTGGTGGGAGGGTCAGTGTGTGAGTGTGGACGGTGATGGTGGGGGAGATGGGGGTTCAGGGAGGTGGTGGGAGGGACAGTGATGGTTGGGTAATAAGCGTCTGAAATGCGCTGTTCTTATGACCCATCGATTTCCAATAGCGAGCAGCAGAACACACGACCCGGTTCCTCTGAACAAGTGCAGAGTAACCTCCACAAACATCATTATCATCAGATTACAGCCAGAGAGCACACACACACATCACACACTCACACACACACACACACTCACACACACACACTCACACAAACACACACACACACACACACACACACACACACACACACACACACGGCAAGGACACCAAGAGGACGAGCCCTAACCCCCGTCACCCACCTGACATGCAAACAAACACTTTATTATTCTAGCCTTTGGACGCTTGACTCCCTCCCTCCACCACCTCGCCTCTCTCCCCGCCGTTAGCTCCACCACAGGTGGTGTTTAGGTGGTGGAGGTTGTGGTGTTTAGGTGGTGTTTAGGTGGTGGAGGTTGTGGTGTTTAGGTGGTGGAGGTTGTGGTGTTTAGGTGGTGGGGGTTGTGGTGTTTAGGTGGTGGAGGTTGTGGTGTTTAGGTGGTGGAGGTTGTGGTGTTTAGGTGGTGGAGGTGGTGGGGGTTGTGGTGTTTAGGTGGTGGGGTTGTGGTGTTTAGGTGGTGGAGGTGGTGGTGGTGTTTAGGTGGTGGGGTTGTGGTGTTTAGGTGGTGGGGTTGTGGTGTTTAGGTGGTGGGGGTTGTGGTGTTTAGGTGGTGGAGGTTGTGGGGGTTGTGGTGTTTAGGTGGTGGGGGTTGTGGTGTTTAGGTGGTGGAGGTTGTGGTGTTTAGGTGGTGGGGGTTGTGGTGTTTAGGTGGTGGAGGTTGTGGTGTTTAGGTGGTGGAGGTTGTGGTGTTTAGGTGGTGGAGGTGGTGGGGGTTGTGGTGTTTAGGTGGTGGAGGTGGTGGGGGTTGTGGTGTTTAGGTGGTGGAGGTTGTGGTGTTTAGGTGGTGGAGGTTGTGGTGTTTAGGTGGTGTTTAGGTGGTGGAGGTTGTGGTGTTTAGGTGGTGGAGGTTGTGGTGTTTAGGTGGTGGGGGTTGTGGTGTTTAGGTGGTGGAGGTTGTGGTGTTTAGGTGGTGGAGGTTGTGGTGTTTAGGTGGTGGAGGTGGTGGGGGTTGTGGTGTTTAGGTGGTGGGGTTGTGGTGTTTAGGTGGTGGAGGTGGTGGTGTTTAGGTGGTGGGGTTGTGGTGTTTAGGTGGTGGGGTTGTGGTGTTTAGGTGGTGGGGGTTGTGGTGTTTAGGTGGTGGAGGTTGTGGGGGTTGTGGTGTTTAGGTGGTGGGGGTTGTGGTGTTTAGGTGGTGGAGGTTGTGGTGTTTAGGTGGTGGGGGTTGTGGTGTTTAGGTGGTGGAGGTTGTGGTGTTTAGGTGGTGGAGGTTGTGGTGTTTAGGTGGTGGAGGTGGTGGGGGTTGTGGTGTTTAGGTGGTGGAGGTGGTGGGGGTTGTGGTGTTTAGGTGGTGGAGGTTGTGGTGTTTAGGTGGTGGAGGTTGTGGTGTTTAGGTGGTGGGGGTTGTGGTGTTTAGGTGGTGGAGGTTGTGGTGTTTAGGTGGTGGAGGTTGTGGTGTTTAGGTGGTGGGGGTTGTGGTGTTTAGGTGGTGGAGGTTGTGGTGTTTAGGTGGTGGGGGTTGTGGTGTTTAGGTGGTGGAGGTTGTGGTGTTTAGGTGATGGAGGTTGTGGTGTTTAGGTGGTGGAGGTTGTGGTGTTTAAGTGGTGTTTAGGTGGTGGAGGTTGTGGTGTTTAGGTGGTGGAGGTGGTGGGGGTTGTGGTGTTTAGGTGGTGGAGGTTGTGGGGGTTGTGGTGTTTAGGTGGTGGGGGTTGTGGTGTTTAGGTGGTGGGGGTTGTGGTGTTTAGGTGGTGGAGGTTGTGGTGTTTAGGTGGTGGAGGTTGTGGTGTTTAGGTGGTGGAGGTGGTGGGGGTTGTGGTGTTTAGGTGGTGGAGGTTGTGGTGTTGTGTTGGAGGTTGTGGTGTTGTGTTGTTCTGGGTTCTGTGGTTCTGTTGTTCTGGGGGTTCTGTTGTTCTGGGGGGGTTCTGGGGGTTCTGGTTCTGTTGTTCTGGGGGTTCTGGTTCTGGGGTTCTCTGGTTCTGGGTTCTGTGGTTCTCTGGTTCTGTTAACGGAAGAGCGGCGTCTAATCGTTTACCTGTTGTATTTTGCTGCCACCTTGTGGACACAGTTAGGATCGCATGTGTCCCCCGACTACAAACCATTAGAAAATGTATCATTTTCACACACAGACCGCGTGCGAATTAATTTAAATGAAGCATCCGGATGACGATTAATTAAAGATCAAAGACTTTAAATAAAGCACCCGGATGATCATTAATTAAAGATCAAAGACTTTAAAAGAAAAAGTTTTAATTAGTTTTCCTTTGAAATCGATGCGGACCGATTTCAGTGTGACACCCGTTACCGGTGCTACACTCTAAGATGTTCGCTTTGATCGTTTTCTGTTCAATTAAAATCTAAATGCAGCTGAGTTTTAATTACTCATAATTTATTAATAATAATACTCATAATTAATTTATTTATTAATAAATAAAAGTGCTTACGTCACAGTGTGGAAATCTGTACAAACATTAAAATCTTAAAACGCGGGTGAAATAGCGTTGAGGCGCCGCTGGTGCGATTCCGTATCTGTTACACCAGATGGCGCCAGAGAGTCATGGACGTCTCAGCTGCACCTGCCATGCAGATGGGTTTTGTAGTTCTAAGGTTGCATTCTGTAGTCCGTCTGTTCTCTGAGGACCGGGTGGGTTTTGTTAGGGCGGTTGATGGTCACGCTGACTCACAGTGACTCGCATGGTGGTGTTGGGGGGGCGGGTCACCTGATGAGTTAATTAATTAATTGACATCCACAAGGGGGCGCAGTTCAAACCCCAGCACCAACGACACACTCTGCCACACCTGCCCCACCTGCCCCACCACCCGCTCAGTCTCACCGCAGTACTGAGAACCATCCACCACCCGAAGAACCCCTGCTCTGTCCGGGGGCTGATCCTCAGAGAACATACCAAAGGGAACCAACAGAGCATGTAGGTTATCAAGGTGACAGTGCGGTGCAGTGTTTGGCATGTTCTCCTCAGCGCTGGGGCTCCAGGTTCGAATCCCAATCTGGGTGGAGTTTGCATGTTCTCCCCGTGTCTGGGTGGGTTTGCTCCGGGTTCTCCGTTTTCATCCCCACAGGCCAAAACATGGATTCAAGGTGAATTGGCTGCTCTAAATTGCCCCATATAGTGTGGGTTAGAGGTGGCACAGTGGTGTAATGGTTAGCATGTTCTCCTCTCAGCGCTGGGGCTCCAGGTTCGAATTCCAATCTGGGTGGAGTTTGCATGTTCTCCCCGTGTCTGGGTGGGTTTGCTCCGGGTTCTCCTGTTTCCTCCCCACAGTCCAAAGACATGGATTCAAGGTGAATTGGCTGCTCCATCAGTGTTAGAACCATCAGTGTTGGAGCCATCAGTGTTGGAACCATTCTCCAACCAATCTGGGTGGAGTTTGCATGTTCTCCACCTGTCTGTGTGGGTTTGCTCCGGGTTCTCCGGTTTCCTCCCCACAGTCCAAAGACATGGATTCAAGGTGAATTGGCTGCTCTAAATCGCCCCATATATTGTGGGTTAGAGGCCGCACAGTGGTGTAATGGTTAGCATGTTCTCCTCTCAGCGCTGGGGATCCAGGTTCGAATCCCAATCTGGGTGGAGTTTGCATGTTCTCCACGTGTCTGTGTGGGTTTGCTCCAGGTTCTCCGGTTTCCTCCCCACAGTCCAAAAGACATGGATTTAAGGTGAATTGGCTGCTCCATCAGTGTTGGAGCCATCAGTGTTGGAAACATTCTCCAACCAATCTGGGTGAAGTTTGCATGTTCTCCCCGTGTCTGTGTGGGTTTGCTCCGGGTTTCCTGTTTCCTCCCCACAGTCCAAAGACATGGATTCAAGGTGAATTGGCTGCTCTAAATTGCCCCATATAGAGTGTGTGTGTAATAGACTGGTGTCCTGTTCTCCCCTGGATGGGCATGGGGAACCCCCCCCCCCCCCCCGATGGCTGAACAGATGGATGGTTGGTTGTGTTCTTCACGGTCTCCACCTGATGGAGATCAGACAGTTGGCCACGCCCCCTTTATGACCGAATGCTGAAACAACAGGTTCTTTATCGAGATCAGATTAGATAAGATCAGCAAACTTTGCTCGACGTTCCGGCCAACGGGCAGCTACAAGAGCGGCCGGGTCCCGGAACCGGACCAGAGTCTGAGACGCAGCACCGAGGACGCAGCCGGGTCCCGGAACCGGACCAGAGTCTGAGACGCAGCACCGAGGAGGACGGGCTACGACGCAGGGATGTGGAGAACGCTGTGTGTTCTCCTGTGTGTGTGCTCACACTTGCTGGCCTTCCCCACCGGGGGGCACCGCAGGACGGCGTCCAGCAAGGTGCTGCTGGTTTCCTTCGATGGTTTCAGGTGAGACGCGCAGAACCAGACGTGATGTCACTGCGTACGGGCGTTCTGCAGCAACCGCGCGTTGACATCGAACCCAAACCTGCATCAGAACTCCGAATTTCCACAGATCCAAATTTAAACAGGTTCATGTTTACGATTCTCTGATTTTAATATGACGTTTAAATGTTAAAGCTCGGGGTTCAGGTGGTGGAACATCAGCCTTAGAACCATTAGTGTTAGAACAAAAGTGTTGAAATCGTCAGTGTAGAACCATCAAAGTTTGAACCATCGGTGATGGAAACGTCAGTTTTGGAACCATTAGATTAGAACCATGAGTGTAGAACCATCAGTGTTAGAACCGTCACTGTAGGAACAATCCGTGTTAGAACCATCCGTGTTGAAACAAATCAGTGGTGGAACCACCATCAGTGTTGGAACCATCAGTGGTGGAACCATTAGTTTTACAACCCTCAGTGGTGGAACCATCAGTGTTCAAACCATCAGTGTTGGAACCATCAGTGGTGGAACCATTAGTTTTACAACCATCAGTGTTGGAACCATTAGTGTGGAACCATCAGTGTGGAACCATCACAGTTGGAATCATCCTTGTTGGAACCATCCATGTTGGAACCATCCATGTTGGAACCATCCATGTTGGAGCCATCAGTGTTAGAACCCTCAGTGTTAGAACCATCAGTACCGTCATGTCTGTCTCCTGCAGGTGGGACTATGACCGTGACGTGGACACGCCCCACTTGGACCAGATGGCTGTGGATGGAGTGAAGGCTCCGTACGTGACCCCCGCCTTCCTCACCATCACCAGCCCCAACCACTTCACCCTGCTCACAGGTAACGGCACCCGCTAGAACCCACCAGTGACATTAGAACCCGAGCCTCAGCTGCAGTGACGCATGTCTTCCAGAGAATGAATGATTTCTACGTCCCACCGATTATTCAACTCATAAAAGTTCCTCCCTTTAAAATGTCCCGCAGGACACGTTCTGCAAAAACCATAAAGTTCTCATCAATAACGCTGGCTTATCACGGTTCTTCACCTTCGTCTGCACTTCGTTATCAGCCTCCACTGATACTCCACGTTCTAATCAGCTGGGATTAAAGTGTCCCGTAGAACCCCAACTGCTCCTCCCCTGAACTGGGATGCGCCAACTCTGATGTCTGCGTTTATTCCGCAGGGAAATACACGGAGAACCACGGGGTGATCCACAACATGTGGTTCAACACCAGCTCCTCGGAGAAGAAGCCTTACTACCAGACCCAGTTTGTGAATGAGTGGTGGGACAACGGAACCGTGCCCATCTGGATAACTGCTCAGAGACAGGTACAGACCCCCGTGAGGGGCGCCAGGGTCGCCCCCCAACAAACGTTCTAAATAACTCACGGGTGGAGTGGACAGTCCGCATGTCCTTGGTTTATCCAGGAGGACGGAACGTATCAGTACCCGTCCCCGGCCCGAATGAATAAGAGCGTTGTGTCGTGAAGGTCGACTGGTGTACAAGTGTGTAGATCCCGCAGTGTGCTTTAACATGTTCTCTCGTCCTACTCAGGGCCTACGTGCCGGTTCCCTCCACTTCCCCGGCACGGCCTCGACCTACCAGGGTGAGAGTGCCACCGTGCAAGAGGTGGAGCCTCGCTTCTATAACTACGGCAATGAGACGGCGTGGCGCCAGAACATCGACAAGGTCATGGGTGAATGGTTCCAAAAGCAGGACCTGGACTTTGTGTCCTTGTACTTCGGAGAGCCGGACAGTACGGGTCACAAGTACGGGCCTGACTCCCAACAGCGCCGGGACATGGTGAGCCAGGTGGACCGGGCCGTGGGCTACCTGCGGGCGTCGGCCGAGCGCAATGGCCTGAAGGACGTTCTCAACATCATCATCACGGCGGATCACGGCATGACCACCATATACCGCGGCGGCCTGGTGAACGAGATCACGCTCTCCAAGATCCCGGGGTTCTCCTTCCAAGATCTCGACTTCCACTTGTTGGACTACGGACCTTCCGGGTTCCTGCTGCCCAAGCCAGGGCGGCTGGACAAGGTGTACAACGCCCTGAAGGGGGCGCACCCGCACCTCAACATCTACAAGAGGGAGGAGATGCCCAGCAGGCTGCGCTTTTCCAACAACGACCGCATACCCCCCCTGATCCTCTGGGCCGATTTGGGATACGTCATTAACGGGGTGAGTCCGAGTTCCTCACTGGGGCTGGTTCTTCGTCGGGAACTCCTGAGATCAGTCATGTTTGGGTGAACTTGATTGGAAGGCATGGCACCCTTGATGCAGGGATGAATTGGAATGGCGATGATGAGCCAGGTCCTCCCACAGCCTTCCCAGCAGAAAGAGAACATGCTACAGATCCTACAGAACCTAAAGCTTGTGATGTCATAACATTCCCGGTCTATAGGCGTGTGATATAGAGGGTTACCAGGCAACACTGTGAAGGTTACGAGGTTCTCCAAGAACCTCACGCCAGTGGGAAGTCCCTCTTTACAGCCTGGGGCAACACGGGGGCGACGTTTCACAGACTTAGAGAGCCACGAGTGACCCACGTACAGGAGAACTCATGTTCCACATAACATGTGGCTTCTGATGAGGAACCTTCATCTGGTGCACACACACGTTCCACATCTCCAGAATCCAGAATCATCTGCTGAAGCTCCAGCAGAACAGAGAGCGAGGTTCCATGAACACATGACTGATCAATCTACCTCTCATCTCAGGTTCAGTGTTCCGGTTCTAGACGCCGATTAACCCTCTCCCCTCCTGGTTGACAGTACTTCCCGGTGCAGCTGAACAGGGGCGAGCACGGCTTCGACAACGAGAACCTGGACATGAAGCCCTTCTTCCGAGCGGTGGGACCGGCCTTCCGGAGGAACCTGGTGGTGGAACCGTTTGAGACGGTGCACATCTATGCGCTGATGTGCCACCTGCTGGGAATCACCCCCGATCCCAATGACGGGCGCCTGGAGGTCACCCATAACATGCTGGTGACCTCAGTGGAACCCCAACGTAAGCTTTACTCCTCATTTATTTTGAGTTAGAACCATACGGGTTCCACCTCAGTGTACCGCTTGTGGTCCAGGAGATAAACCCCTCGTCTCCTGTGGGTTTCAGATCGGAGCTCCTCTCCATCGAACGCCTTCATCGGCCTCGCGGCGGTCGCCGGGTTACTGGTGGTGGTGTTCGTCGTCGTCGTGACCAGAGGGGTTCTGAAGCGGAAGAGAACGGAGAAAGGGTACGGAACACACAACTCCTTCTACAAAAGAATACATGGAGCATGATGTACATTATAGGTAGAGCTACGGTTCCCAATCGGGGGTTCCACGCCTACATGGGGGTGGGGGGCAGTGATGGGACAGCAGGGGTGGGGTGGATTGAATAAGGGGTTCAGGTTCTCTTAAATACTCATGGGGAACCGTGATGAGTTGTCATTGGTGTCCTTGTGGCACCGGGGTCTCCAGCGTTGGGCTCTTACATCAGAGAGCAGGAAGTGACCTCATCAGAAAGGAAGCAGCAGTACATGTTCTCCACACCACCAAACCACCAACCAAGAGGGAAATCATTGCATGGAACGCGACAGGAACCTCTTCATCACAGACGACAGAACCCATATGCCGGGGGTAGGCGTTGGCGAAGGATCCCAGTCTTGCGGAACAGACCGGGCAAATAAACAGCCGGGAGAACGTTTTTTGAGGAACTGGAGATGGAGATGTTGCTGTTCCAACACTTTGGGTGGAACGTATGCTGAAAAACACATCTGGGGGTTCTTGATATTTGAGAACTGATGCTGAGATCAAAGAACGTGTGGCTCCATCGTCAGCGGAACGAAACCTGAGAACATGGCTCTTCCTCTTTGCCGTTGGGTGCTACACGCCGCACCTCCATCCAATCAGACCATGGAGAACCAAACTGCAGCAAAGTGGAACCTTGAGAGTGGGGGGGGGGGGTGAACACGGGGACCAGAACGAGAGTGGAACCTCATCTCAGGTCAAACATTGAAAGGAACCAATCACGGTGATGTTTAAACGCACAGGGGACTCAGGATCTCTTTTCCTTTCAGGAGTCAGAACCTGGAGAACCCCGAGGAGCAGAAACAGAGCTCGCTGTAGGTCGCCGCGGCGCTCGGACGTCTCCCCGTCCGGCCGGACCCCGTCGCCTGTGATGTCATCACTCTGATGAACTGAATGTGTTTATGTTTTGTACGTAGAGAACCGATGATACGGTTCAGAGGTGTTTCTGTAAAACTGCAGAACGGAACGGGTTCTGGAATCTGTCCGGTCTGTCTGTCGGAGGTGTTCTGAGACTCGGGTTCTAATCCGGGAGGGATTATGGGATACGGTGGAGGTGCTGTGCAATGTCAGGAATGTAAAGTATGTGTCGTAACATGGAGATCTGACGGGGTTATCAGCTGCCTCCACCTCGGGGCGCCGATGAGGGAGCGCTCATCCACACACGGGATGCTCGTTCCTCAGTCTGCGCCACCACCCGACAGAACCACCCGACAGAACCTCCCAACAGAACCACCCGACAGAACCTCCCAACAGAACCTCCCGACAGAACCTCCCAACAGAACCTCCCGACAGCACCACCCGATATCTATTTGCTGTGTGGAGTCTGCGTGTCCTCCCTGTGCCTGTGGGGACCGGGACACTGGATTCCATGTTCCATGTTCTAAAGACACACTGATTTAAAGTTTGTAACACACACACAGACACACACACACAGACCGCCCCCCCCCCCAAAAAAAAAGGTACCCAGCTGGAGCATTGCTTTGTTTTGTGTCTCTGTGGCAGACGATTACAGATTTACATTTCTAATTTTATAGTTTAATATAAAGATGATGATGATGATGATGATGATGATCAGTGTTTGGTTTATGACATCACAGTCAGCTGCTTTATTACTTTATTCATATTTTTACTTTAAAATATTTATATCCTATAAATATGATTTCAAATTATACAAATAAATTTGAGCAAAATTTTATTTATGATTAATTTTTTTTTTACCAAATTGTATTAACAATTGTTAAATTGTCAAATTGTCTCTCCCTCTCTCTCTCTCTCGCTATATATATATATATATATATATATTATTTTAATAAATACATTAACAAAACATACAAACAAATTTGCCTATTACTACCACTACTGATACTTATACTGCAATTAATAAAACTACTATTACTACTACTAATTCTAATAATAATAATAATAATACTATAAACACTATTACATACTGTAAACATTTTACTACGCCACTTTATTGTTATCACCGCTATATCAGCTTCATGTTTGTCCGTGTGTTTGGTAATAAGTTTGTAAACGCTCTCACTCGCCTCCCGTCATTCGATTCAGCTGAAACTTTGCACAATTGTTCATCGTCAACTAAACATGAATTAACTAATTAGTGGTAATTCATTCATTTTGTTTTGTATGGATAATTTGACAATTTTCTACTAAATTTTATACTTCACGAGCAGAATTAATGAAAGTAATACAGGGGAGATTTTTTTTTTTAAGTATTTTAAATTCTTTTTCTTTGTTGGTATTTTTAGTTGTTTTTTTCTCTTATTGTTCATTTTTATTATATAAACACAACTAATGGAGCATCTGTATAAGAACTGCTGTTTCCCGCCGGGGATTAATGACGTATTCTGATTGATTGATTTGAATCGATCGGTGGATGAATGTGATGTTTGTTGTTATCGATTTTCACAACCACGTCTTTCATTACAGAATAAGATTCAGGATTCAAGATCATTTTATTATCATTAATATCACGAGATAAGAACGAAATGATGGGTCACGGACCCCCGATTACCCTGTTATTTTAAAGTTATAAATTAAATTTTAATTTTAAAGAAGAAAATTAGATTTAAAAAAAAAATACAAAAATACAGTATATAGTATACAGATATGCGAAATATAATAATATACAACTATTAATATATATAATATAAATATAATTTACAACTACAACTACAGATATAAATATACTATAGAATATTTTAACTATAAAAATAATATATAAATATATGTATATATAGTATATAAAATAAATAAATTATATATATATATATATATACACTGTATATATAAAGCAGTATGCAATAGATATAAATTTAGAATATAAAATATAATGAAGCCTGCTGTGTGTGTTGATCTGATGATGATGATGATGATGATGATGATGATGATGCTTATTATGATGATGACAAGGGGGAGGTGTTATGACGTCACAACTCCAGATGGCTCTGAACGTTGACGGGATTTTCAACCGACGCTCTTTATTTAGTGTTTGAAACGCGAGCGTAGTCTGACGTCAGGGGGGTTGTGACGTCACGGGGACGGCGCCCGCGGAGGTCCAGTTCGTGTTTTGGGTTTTCTGTGCGTGTTGCTGGCGCGCCCCCTCCTTTCTCTTGTGTCTCTGGCAGAGAGGAGGAGGAGGAGGAGGAGGAGGAGGAACGCTGGTAGCAGCAGCAGCAGCAGCGGCAGACATGGAGGAGTTGAGCGCCGTCGGTGAGCAGGTTTTCGACGCGGAATGCATTCTGAATAAGCGGCTGAAGAAGGTGAGTCGGCGGCCGCGGGTTCGAGCCGCGCGCGCGCCGCGCCGTGCCGTGAGCGCGCCGCCGCGTGGAGCGCGCCCTGACGCTTTGTGCGTGTGTTTGTGTTTCCACGCAGGGAAAGTTGGAGTATCTGGTGAAGTGGAGAGGATGGTCGTCCAAGTAAGTCCAAACAATGAAGCGCGCCGCGTGGAGCCCCGAACCCGCAGCCGCAGCCGCGCCACCCGAACGCGGGAGCGCTGTTTACACTTCACGCGCACTTGCTTTGTGTTGTCTAACCTTTTCGGACTCTCTCTCTCTCTCTCTCTCTGTCTCTCTCTCTCTCTCTCTTTTGTCTCGGAAGTTTTCGCGGCGCGCACGTCGGTTCCCGTCGCGGGGCTTCCTCCGCTCCCCCGGCGGGTCGCAGGCACTTTTTTTTCCCTCTTTGTTGTGGACCGAGCGCGGACTCTTCAAAGGCGGCCGACGCCGCTCCGCACGCGCTCGAGTTTCTGCGCCGATAAACGTGGCACGCGCGTTCACAACAACAACAATAATAATTATTATAATAATAATAATCCGATTATTCCAAAACCTATCCGCGCTGACTGAACTTTGTGGGGGGGGGGGGGTATTTTGTTTCCTCGTGGTGTTTATAATAAGCAGCGGCGGACCTGTAGCGCACTGTGACGTCACTAATCCCACCGTCAGCGTTTACATTGGAAACGAATCCTGATTCATTTCACTCATAATGATGTGATTCAGTTTAATACTGACATAAACACTGCAGTAATTCTGCACACACACACACACACACACACACACACACCCTGCACATCACAGATTGATTTCCTTCTCTAATTCGTTTCTGTTGGGTTCTCTCAAACCGGTTCCAGCTGGTTCTGTCTTTAACGTAAACACGTGGTTCCTCTGCACTCCACTTTGAGTTAACAATTTGGGGAAGGCCCACTCTGTTCCATCATGGCTCGGGTGCTTCAGAGTACTTAAAGGTGGAGTTTGGGGTGAATTAGTCGCCATGGGGATCCACCTCAGTATCTGATTGGTTGAGACGTCTTGTGACCATGGCGATGTGATGACATCACAGTTTGTGCCACTTCCACCAAATGAATCAGAATGCGGGTGTTGTGATGATTTTGTGGTGTATCGTGATGGGGGGGGTCCGGTCGTGGACGGCAGAACCTCAGTAGAACTTTGCTGCAGACAGTGTTGTACGTTTGGGACTGAATACGTCGTTACACTAATCTTAATCTTAAACTTCAGAATAGAAACATAAAGACAACAAATACAAGAAGTTTAATTAAATTAAAGATAGAATATAAGGGCGGCACGGTGGCTTAGTGTTTGGCACGTTCTCCTCTCAGCACTAGGGATTCCCGGTTCGAATCCCCATCTGGGTGGAGTTTCCATGTTCTCCCCGTGTCCGTGTGGGTTTCCTCCGGGTTCTCCGGTTTCCTCCCACAGTCCGAAAACATGGATCAAGGTCAATTGAATTCTCAAAAAATTGCCCCATATAGAGTGTGTCTGTGTGAGTGAGTGTGTGCCCAGCGATGGATTGGCGCCCTGTCCTGGGTCTATCTGCCCAGCGCCCGAGACGTTCTCCCCTGGATGGGCATGGGGAACCCCACCGTGACCCTAATAGAGGATAAAGCGGGAGATAATGAATGAATGAATAAAGTATAAAGGTTATGGGAAAAAAAACGCGTATGAAGTGAGACGGTGAAAATGGAAGTACCAATCTATAGCATGAGCTTTGATCTGTAGAGACTGTATATAATTAAATGTAAAATAATAAGCTTAGTGCAGTTATAGTGTAAACATTTAAAAACATAAAGGTGTCAAATTATAAATCGACTATAAAGAAAGTCTATAAGTGTACGACGTATAAAAAAAATGGTATATAATACAATACATATGCTACACTATAAGTTTGAGTAATTTATTTATTGAGTGTTTTTTATAATAGAACGTCGTCACAAAGCAGCTTTACAGAGTTCTAAACCTTTAAACCCCCAAAGAGACAGCGGCAAGACAAAACTCCGTTATGTTGATATTTTAAGGAAGAAACCTTGTTAGGAGGTGGGGGGGGGGACTCATCCTCCTTGAGCGGGTGTGTGGGGGGGGGCAGCATCAACAGTGTAGGACAGCCATGTACAGATTGTGTGCTGATCATGTGACCCGTATTTAACAATTTAAAAAAACTATGTAAGTCCATCGAGGGCGTCCTGCAGGACCGCCGGTCCAATAGAACTCCAGGTTCCGTCCTGTAATCGTCATAGAACCATGATGAAGAGCTGACCACACCTCCAGGAAATGAGGCGACAGGCAGTTGGGCTAATTAATTAATTAGTAACATCAAAGGAGTAATGTGAATTCCATTGAATATTAAAGGGGTAATACTCAGGTGTAACTCGTGCATTACTCCTTTAATACTCACATGCAACACTCACATTAATTATTTTTTTTAATACTCACAGTATTCCTTTAATAATGAATGTAACTCTCATTACTTTTTTAATACACGCATCTAAGTCTTAAAATACTCCTGTCATACTCTCATGTAGATCTTACTTTACT
Source organism: Corydoras sp. C115 (assembly GCA_019802505.1). Taxonomy (NCBI): domain Eukaryota; kingdom Metazoa; phylum Chordata; class Actinopteri; order Siluriformes; family Callichthyidae; genus Corydoras; species Corydoras sp. C115. The sequence goes on along the minus strand of JAFMOC010001075.1, from coordinate 17,504 downwards.
CCTTTAATACTCACATATTACATATAAAGGAGTAATACTCAGGTGTAACTCGTGCAACACTCCTTTTATACTCATATGAAACTTGTTGCTGGTACATTACTCCTTTAATACTCACATATTACTCCTTTAATACTTCATGTAACTCTCATTACTTTTTTTAATACTTGCATCTAACGCTTATTTTACTCCTTTAATACTCACATATTACTCCTTTAATAATTAATGTAACTTTGACATTAAAGGAGTAATGTGAGTTCCATTAAACATTAAAGGAGTGATGTGAGTATTAAAGGAGTAATACTCAGGTGTAACTCGTTCAATACTCCTTTAATACTCACATATTACATTTACATTACTTTTTTTTAATACTCACATATTACTGCTTTAATACTTAATGTAACTCGTTACTTTTTTTAATACTTGCATCTAATGCTTATTTTACTCCTTTAATACTCACATATTACTCCTTTAATAATTAATGTAACTCTGATATTAAAGGAGTAATGTGAGTTCCATTAAATATTAAAGGAGTGATGTGAGTATTAAAGGAGTAATACTCAGGTGTAACTCGTTTAATACTCCTTTAATACTCACATATTACATTTACATAACTTTTTTTTAATACTCGCATATTACTCCTTTAATAATTAATATAACTCCTATTACTTTTTTAATACTCGCATCTAACTCTTACTTTACTCCTTTAATACTATCATATTACTCCTTTAATATTTAATATAACTCTCCCATAAAAGGATGTAATGTGAGTTCCATTGAATATTAAAGGAGTAATACTCAGGTCTAACTCGTGCATTTCTCCTTTAATACTCGCATGCTGCTCTGTTGTAGTCAGGTTACTGCTCCATGGTTCCACCGTTCTCTGGTGTAGCTGACTGATGTTAGCATCGTGGTTCAGGGTTTTGAGGGTGGAAGGTTCCGGGTTCTGACCAGGCTGATGGGTCACAGAACCTGATGAGGTGATTTTGGAGAACCCTCTTCATGTCCGCAGACACGATGGTCATTACAGAGTTCTAACCAACCAACGTAAGTTCAGTGCACTGAGGAACCCTGAGTGTGGGCTCGGAGACGATGTGAGGACGTTATGACCCCGGGACGCGGGTTCTCTCGTTCTGCGGTAAATAAAGCCCCGTTCTTCTCCCCCGACTCTTTCTGGCCGAGTTCCGTCTTTCAGTGTGAGCTGCAGCTGCCCCTCTTGACGCCCCCCCCCCCGGTCAATACCAGCTCTGTTGTGCGTCTCGTTCGCTCGCTCTGATTGGATGCTTGCTCGGTTTTAAAGACGGAGCGGGTGGAGAGTTCGAGTTCCGTCGTCCGTGTGTCCTTCACATCGTTCTCTTTGTTGTTTTGGATTTTGCGGGTTGTTTGTTTTTGGGTTCCGTCGTTCCGTCTTTTGGGATCTTTTGCCCTTTTGTTTTCAGAATTAAAGCACACCAATTAAAATGTTTGTTCAGCGATTCTGTAATGAAATCACTGTCGGTTCCTCTCACGAGTTCCCCTGTGTTCTGTTCCTCGCCAGGTTCCGTCCTTGGGAGCGTTTGGGTTCTGTCTCTCAGGGTGTTTGGGTTCCGTTTCTTGGGGTGTTTGGGTTCCGTCTCTCGGGGTGTTTGAGTTCCGTCTTTGGGAGCGTTTGGGTTCCATCTGTTGGGGCGTTTGGGTTCCGTCCTTGGGGGCGTTTGGGTTCCGTCCTTGGGGGCGTTTGGGTTTCATCCATGGGGACATTTGGGTTCCGTCTTGCAGGGTGTTTGGGGTTCTTGCTGTGGTCCCCCTCACAGTGTGTTCCACTGGGTTCCCCCTCTCTGTGTCCAGGGTTCCGTCTGTCTCACCCCTCCATCTGGTTCCACGCTCTCAGTGAACATTGATTATCTGGAACTCCTGATCTGAACGGTCTCACTGTGGGACGGGGTATTTTTTTGTGGGGGGGGGGGGGGGGGGGTGAGATGTTGGGGGGGGGGGTGGTTCAGTGAGGAACCTGGAGAGCGTTTATTGATCTCTCATAGACTGAAGATCTGGATTAATCAGACTCGAGTTCTCTCTGAGGACACAGACACACGGTTCCTTAGTTTTTCTGATCTAATCTCACTCTGTCTGTGTCTCTCTCTCTGTCTGTCTGTTTTTCTCTGTCTGTCTCTCTCTCTCTCTCTCGCCCCTCTGTCTGTCTGTGTCTCCCTCTCTCTGTCTGTGTCCCTCTCTCTGTCTGTGTCTCTCTTTCTCTCTCTGTGTCTCTCTCTCGCCCCTCTCTCTCTCTGTCTGTTTCTCTCTCTCTCTCTCTGTGTGTCTCTCTCGCCCCCTCTCTCTCTCTCTTTCTCTCGCCCCTCTCTCTCTCTGTCTGTTTCTCTCTCTCTCTCTCTGTGTGTCTCTCTCTCGCCCTCTCTCTCTCTCTCTCCCCAGACTTTTATCTTTTATAGGAACCCTTTGCTGTAGTGTTTTTATAGACTTGGTTCTGTCTCTGGTTCCTGGTAGAACTTTATAGTCCAGTAGACCCCCCTCTCGGTTCTCCCCCCTGACCTTTGGGGTGTTCTGGTGTTCTGTCCATGCGGATCTTTTAATTTCAGACCCGGAGCGCTGATTTGTTTTTCTTTGTGTTCCTCAGGCACAATAGCTGGGAGCCTCAGGAGAACCTCCTGGACCCGCGACTGCTGGCTGCCTTTAACAAGAGGTGAAGTGGGGGGTCAGGGGTCCGGGGGGTGGGGCCCGGGGGGTGCAGAGCCTCTGGGGGGGGGGGGTGTAGAGTCCTTAAGGGGATGCTTTCTTTCGGGCCGAATGCAAATCCCGTGGCGCTCGGCCGTTCACCTCCACGCCACCATCGCCGCCAACGTGAATTTTCAATAAACACCTCCACCTCAGACTCCGCCTCCACAGACCCTCCCCCCCCACACACACACACACACGAGGTTACAGCATTACAGATTTACATGAATTACACCAAAGTTCTAATCCCACAGTCACCCGCCGGCTCCTGCGTTAATCAGTTCAGTCAGAACGGTTTCCATGGCAACTGGTTAGAACCTGAAGGAGAACGCATTGTGAGGTCGTGGCCGCGGCAGGAAGTGAGGAGGCGACGCTTTAGACTCAAACAGGAACTGGATTTCACACGCCGGATGTGAGGCGGTTAGGAGGAAGGAGGTCTTAAAATCCAGGACTCTAGAACATGAGGATGTGCAGGATTGGGTGGGTGCTTAGGTGTGGGTGGGAGTGTGAGTGGGTAGGTGTGGATGGGTGGAGTGTGTGAGGTGGTAAGTGTGTAAATGGGTGGGTAAGTGTGGATTGTGACCTGTGTCGTTGGGTGAGTGGCTTGGTGTGGTTGGGTTGGTTAGTGGGTAAGTGTGGGTTGAGTGGGTAAATGGGTGTGGGTGGGTGAGTGCTTAGGTGTGTGGGTGGCTAAGTGTGGATGGATGGGGTGTGGGTGAGTGGGTAAGGGTGGGTGGGGTCTGTGTCAATGGGTAAGTGTGGGTGGGGGTCTGTGTCAATGGGTAAGTGTGGGTGGGGGTCTGTGTCGGTGGGTGAGTGGGGTGTGTGTGAGTGGGTAACTGTGGGTGGGTAGGGTGTGTGTGAGTGGGTAAGTGTGGGTGGGTAGGGTGTGTGTGAGTGGGTAAATGGGTGGGTGGAGTGTGTGAGTGGCTAAGTGTGGGTGGGTGGGGTGTGTGTGAGTCGGTAAGTGTTTGTGGGTGAGATGGGTAAATGGGTGGGTGGAGTGTGTGAGTGGGTCAGTGTGGAAGGGTGGGTGTGTAAGTTGGTATGTGTGTGAGTGGGTAAGTGTTTGTGGGTGAGGTGGGTGGAGTGTGGAGTGGGTAAGTGCGGAAGGGTGGGTGGGGTGTGTAAGTTGGTGTGGGTGGGTGAGGTGTGAGTGGGTGGGTGAGGTGTGAGTGGGTGGGTATGAGTGCATAAGAACATCTGTAGGAACCCACACTGATGCTGGGTCCACAGTACCGCAGACGGTTCTGACGCTCGACTCTTTTGTGTGCAGGGAGCAGGAACGCGAGCTGCTGCTGCGGAAACGAGGGAAACGGCCTCGCGGTAGACCTCGCAAAATCCTGGTAAGAACCTTTAAAACGTGACGTCAGCAGAACCGTCCACCACCATGTCCACAGAGTAAGACCGAACCCTAGAAGAACTTTGTGGTCCAGAAAAAAAGTCCAGAAGGCGCGCCGTGGTATGTCTCTAATAAAGTGGCCGCTCAGTCCGTTTCTGTTGTTTTTTGTGCAGGATCCGGTTCCACAAGCCTCCAAGTCGAGCAGCTCGTCTTCATCATCGTCCGACTCCTCGTCATCCTCCTCGTCGTCCTCCTCCTCTTCGTCATCGTCCGAGGACGACGACGAGGACGACGACCAGGATGACGGCGACGCCAAGCTGAAGCCGAGCCCCCGGGTCCGAGAGCTGCACCCCGTCCCGCAGAAGAAGGCCCAGATCGTGCTGGCCAAACCGGAACCACCGAAAAAGAAGCGGGGCCGCAAACCGTTGGCTCCGGAGCTCAAGGCCATGAGGCAGAATCAGGCCAAGGGCCCGCGCCGGATCCTCAAACCCTCGCTCAAGGAAACCTTCGCGGACCTGCGGGGCAGCATCAAGAAACCGCTGATGCCCGCCAGCTTCACCTACACCGGTATGAATCGGGCCACCAATCGGGAGCCCACGGGACCGCAGAACCGAGGAACCTTCAACCACCACGAATCTCCAAAGGGTTCTCACGGATGTAACCAGGCGCAGAGCAAGACCACCGCGGTGGACTTTAAACTTTCTGTCTCCGACATGGGGAACGAACGAGGAGGAGGAGGAGGGCTGGATTTAAAACCCACCTCCTCCAAGTCCCCAGGAGTCGCATCACTGAGTTTGCACAATACGAAACACACCAGCAATACCAATGGACAGGCAGCAGGGGGAGCGCCGGCCTGGACCAAGAAACAGGAGACGCCCACGGTGCAGAGATCCGCTAGCACCAAACCTTCTGCCGGTCCGCTCTCCTCTAATAAAAGTTCCGGAGATCAGGGTCTACCTGGGATCCATCGATCCCAACAAGGTGCTGACGCCTCCTCCAAGGAGGGGGGTGTTACAGTCGCCAACATTCAGAGGTCAAAAGGCTCGGCGCAGGAGAAGACCCTCTCCCCGAAGCCCGTCGGAGGATTCATGGCCCGTCCCGGCGCCCATAACATAAGTGCGCCAATTGGAGCAGGAAAGGTCAAGGTGGAGGGTCCCATGGACGCCGTGGAGAGACTGGAGAAGGCAACTCAGGGACGACAGCGGAAGGGTCTGGGCTTTCCTGGAACCAAAGAGGGCAACAAGCTGACCAAGACCCTGTGTGAGATGAGCACGGGCGAGGAGGGAACCAGCTCGGAGTCGGAGCAGGAGTTGGCGTTCACCACCGAAGGCCAGGAGATGTCGATGGCGGTGCAGGAGTGCAAGGACTGGAGGCCGCCGCGGAGTCTGATCGAACACGTCTTCGTCACCGACGTCACCGCCAACCTGGTCACCGTGACCGTGAAGGAGTCGCCCACGAGTGTTGGCTTCTTCGGCATCCGCAACTTTTGACCGCGGGCCTCAAGCTTCACTGCGATGCCTCGTTCAGCGGCTCTCCTGCCGTCCGGAGCCGGTCCGGAAAGTTCCTTCGATCAGAACCAAGATGTAACGCAAGGACCAATGGCTGACCTCCGTTACTCTCTGGGTTTCCCATAGACGAAAAAAAATAGAGGTTGGAACCCAAATGATCCGGAGACGAAGCCGCCCAGGTCCATGGGTCCACCAGAGACGGGAACTGTCCGGGATGTTCCCTCACCTCAAACCTCTTAACAAACCCGTTGGTTGGATGCGCGCCGGCGGGGTGCTGTTTTTTAACGCGTGATGTCGTTTACTGAAGTTCAGGGGTTGATTTTCCGATTTTTGAGTTGCTGCCAACGAACTGTAACCACGGAAACGGTGGAGGGCACGTCTGCGGTGCTGTTTATTAGCGTGCCACCCGTCCCGCTTTTCGGACAAAAACAAAACAGAACACTTGGGTTCTCGGCGACTCGAGTACTCGCCGCCGTCGCAGCTACGACTTTCAGAGACCTATTTTTAAAAAGTTTTGTTCTCGCTGTTACATTTCTGTTGCGTCGTGTTTTTTTTTTTATTTTATTTTTTTATCTAAACAAACTGTGATGTAACCCTTTACGTGGATTACGGGAGCAGGAGAACTGAAACGCCAACGTAAGAATTGCGTAGGCGTTACGCCGCGTTCACAGCGTACGAAATTGAACCTTTAGATAGCTGTGTCGCGCGCAGTTTGTCATGTTCTCCAATCGTGGATCCATTCTCGAGACTCTGCCTTACTCTAACTTTAAATTCAAATCCTGCTGGAGCGTCGCCATTGGCTGATTCACCTTACGTAGCTCCGCCCACTGTGTCCTGACTGTCGCCCGTCCTGGTTTCCCGCCTGGTGAATGTGGCGTTGCGAGTGCGAGAACGTGGGCGTGGTATCGGTTCCGCTGTCAGATCTTGTATCGGTGTGAGACGCTGCACGTCCAGGATGTTCTGTTTTAGAACCTGATGCCTTAATAGAACCGCGTTCTGGTTTCTTCCTCGCGAACGCGTGGCCTTCCCTCTGATAGAACACCAGATTTCAGATCTTTATTTATTGTTGTTTTGTTTTGTTTTTTTTTGCAGTCTTTGCGCTCTAGGTTCTACACATAAAAACGATGTATAAACAAACTTTGTATGAACCTTCTAACCTCTCCGCCCATTTTTGAACGCACAGAACGACACCCCTGGTCCCATCAGCTGCCACGGCAACCGATGCCTGGAACACCAGGGAACGTTCACACACTACCTCTAGACGATCGAGACGACCAGCGGTGGTCGTTCTACGATGTGGTGCCTCCCAGTGCATGGTCATGTGACTTCGGTCCCGGCCCGTCCGAGGAGTCCGGCGAGTTCTCTGTAGGCTTCGTTAGTCCTGTGTGCTCCGTACCCTGATGATTAGAACCCTCACTGATGCGTTCCAAACCACTGGGATGAATCAGAACTGAGATTGAGAGTTCAACATCGGCATCTGTCCGCAGTGTAGTGGGCAGAAATTTCCACATAGACATGGGGGGGGGGCAGTCATAGGCATGTGGTTAAGGACCCAGCCTTGCGACCTGAAGGTCCGCAGGTTCGGATCCCACTCCCAAGTACTACGGTTGACGTGCCCTAAACCCAATTGCTCCCCAGGCACCGCCTACAGTACGGTCCAAATACTGCAGGTAAAATCAATCACTGTCGTTTTGTGACCCCACACCCCGGAGTGAGATGCTGACCCCTGTAGGTGGATGAAGCACAATGCAGACACAAGAACTGACACAATAGTTTCTGGTTCTCTGCTGGGTAACTTTAAGGTTCCTGTTATGAAGACTTGCTGAAGGCACATGGTTTTCTTCTGGTGAACTTATCTCTGGGGGGGAAGGGCAGTTATAAAGCCCAATAGCCTTTGATTGTGGTATCAGTGTCTCGTGTCCTTCACAAGCTGAAGTTATCTGTCCTGTCTGTTCAGAGAGATAAGACGGCCGTGTGGTGTTCTCCGTCACGCCGTCCCATCGGTACCGGCCCTCGCTGGTTCCTTGCGGTACGTTCATCGCGAGCAGATAAGAACGTCTGCCGTGTCCTAAACCGTCCTTACGGACAAATGAGTCTTTTAGCTAGAACACAACACGAGGAGTTGAAATGTGGTGGTGGGGGGGGGGGGGTTTAGGACCGGTGGAGAACGTTTAGGGAGCTGGGCAGACACCCAGAACAGGGTGCCAATCTATCACACACACACATACTCTATATGGGGCAATTTGGAGAATTCAGTTTACCTTGAGACCACGTTTTTGGGGAAACCCACGTGGACACGGGGAGAACATGCAAACTCCACCCTGATTGGGATTTTAAACCTGAATCCTCAGCGCTGAGAGGAGAACATGCCAATCCCTACAGCACCTTGCTGCCCTGTGTTGCTTTGAATGTTGTAACCACCGAATGCAGCACGGTGGCTTAGTTGTTTGGCATGTTCTCCTCTCAGCACTAGGTATTCCCGGTTTGAATCCCAATCTGGGTGGAGTTTGCATGTTCTCCCCGTGTCTGCGTGGGTTTGCTCCAGGTTCTCCGGTTTCCTCCCACAGTCCCAAAAACCAATCAAATCAATTGAATTCTCCAAATTGCCCCATATAAAGTGTGTGAAAATGAGTGAGTGTCCAGTGATAGATTGCCCCCCTGTCCTGGGTGTATCTTCCCAGCGCCCGAAATGTTCTTCCCTGGATGGGCATGAGGAACCCCCCCCCCCCCCCCCCCCCCCAGTACAGGATCAATTGGAAGATAATGGATGGATGGATGAGTGTTGATGTTGGCGTAAAACTGCGTTTTCCCAGAGTTCCACTGGGTTTTGTTTTGAACAGCGGAACGTGACCGCCGCGTTTGAGGTCGCATGGATACGACCTCCTCCCTCAAACAGCCTCCTGGTTAAAGAGCTCACTAAGCCAACTCTAGTACTCGAGGTTTTGGAGGCGTTCCGATCGTTCCAAGCTTGGTGGCATGAATCGGAATGTCAACTATGGGACCGTCCTTCTGGCCTGGTCCGCCGGTCTCCACATGCCTCACGTCCCGAATCAGCGAGGGGTATGAAACTGGCCGAATGGAGGACCTTGGATTTGAATTGCCCTGTGTAATAAATGTGTTAACGTTAATATTTAATGAGGCTCGTTAATATTTAATGAGGTTCTAATCGGCGGCCCGTCTTTATCTAATCTGTGAACTTTGCATGGTGTCTGTTCTTTTCTTTATCAGACACACGGGGCCCGAGCGAGTGGACGTGGACGTGAGGGCACTAACAGCGAGCCGAGGGCCGAACGTGCCCGTCTCCACCTCGTGGTCCTCGCGGCGAAACTCGTATGGATTCAAGGTTAACTGAATGCTCTAAATTGCCCCATCTGGTGTGCGTTTGTGTGAGTGAGGGTGCCAAGCTCATGGTGGTTTAGTGGTTTAGCATGTTCTCTCAGCGCTGGGGATTCCCGGTTCGAATCCCAATCTGGGTGGAGTTTGCATGTTCTCCCCGTGTCCGTGTGGGTTTCCTCCCACAGTCCAAAAACATGGATCAAGGTGAAGTGAATGCACCAAATTGCCCCTATAGAGTGTGTTTGTGTGAGTGAGTGTGTGTACGGTGATAGATTGGCGTCCTGTCCTGGGTGTATCTGCCCAGTGCCTGAAACATCCCCCCCCCCCCCCCCCCACCTGCGCGACTCTAGTAGAGGATAAAGCAGAAGATGATGGGTGGATGGGTGCCAGGCTGTAGATTGGCGCCCTCTCCTGGGGGTATTTGCAGCGCCCGAAAGTTCCATGTTTTTGGGCTGTCGGAGGAAACCCACGCGGACACGGGGAGAACATGCAAACTCCACCCAGATCGGGATTCGAACCTGAATCCCCAGCACTGAGGGGGAACATGCCAATCACTAAGCCACTGGAACAACAGATTTTTATTTATTAAACATCGGCATTTATTAAACATCGATGTTCTCGATGCTAGAAAATCATATTTAAGGACCAGCGTCCATTCTTTGTAGGTTTTGCATGTTCTCCCCGTGTCCAAAAGCATGTCGGTATGTGAATGTCTGCATCTCTGCGTTTGTCCTGAGTCCTTTTGCCCTGGGGGGGGGGGGGGGGGGGTTTGCCCCTGCCCTTCTTTTCGAACTCATCTGAAACGCTAGCAGCTCATACAGTCCTGATATTTGGCAGGTTCTCCACGTCGGAGGTCTGAGCGTGATTTCAAACTGAACGAGGCGCATTGACCTCGAAACGATCGGCGTTCTAATTCGAGCCTAACGCTCACGCGCACCAGATGTGGTGGGGGTGGGGGGGGGAGACGCGGTGGGTCATGTGATCTCACACGCAACGACGCGCAACGTCCAGCAGATGGCGGTGCGGGATCGAACCAGCAGGAGAGTCCGACCGCACGACGCGTTCACGTGTTGAGATCGCGTTTGTTTGAGGTTTATAGTCACCTTGACCCC
>JAFMOC010001075.1:0-2500 GCA_019802505.1 Corydoras sp. C115 | reverse complement strand
CCTCATCATAACGTACGTGGAACACGGTGGGAGTGAGGACCGGGTACCGCAGGTGTGTTTGGAGGATTTGTCAAGACTCAGGCAGAGGATTTAACTCAATAGTACGGACCGTTCCTCGGTAGAACGTAGACCGTGATTTGTCCACTTGGTTGAGGTTGAGGTTGTGATCGAGATTTAGACTCCCTCAAAAGTCAGCTAAGGTTCGGAGAACCCATGTTCCCATCGAGGGATCAGCTACGGACGTCGGTGGTGATCTGACCCACAGTCGACCTTCCCATTCATCTCAAACCACCATGCCAAACCACCACAAGGGGGAGTCCTGAAACAGAAAGTGGGCTTTCCCCAAAGATTTGCTCCAAAGTCAAAGTGTCCTCCTCCATCACCTCCACCTCCGGCAGGTCCTCGCTCACCTGCTTTCTCTCCTCCTCTTGCCTCGCTCCATCATCAGCATCTGGCTCCCTCTGTACCACCTCGAACGAACAAAACCAGTAGAGGGCCTAAACGTGAACCCTGTGGAACACCAGTCCACTCTCCGGCAACGTTGCCATGATGACGGTGCTGTGCTCTGGAACGTGCTGCTCTGTTTTTTGTGTCGCACAACGAGGCAGATGTGAGTCAAGTCGTGAATCATCTGTCACATGAGTCACATATGTCCAACTGGATCTCCAGTCCAGTGCCATTGGCTCAGTTCCACCTAAACGTTAACCCTGTGGAACACCGGTCTACACTTCGGCGACGTCGCCATGACTATGGTGCTGTGCTCTGGAACGTCCTGCTGTTTTTTGTGTAGCGCAACGAGGCAGGTCGTGAGGCAGGTTGTGAGGCAAGTCGTGAGTCAAGTCGTGAGGCAGGTCGTGAGGCAGGTTGTGAGGCAGGTCATGAGGCAAGTCATGAGGTCGTGAGGCAGGTCATGAGGCAAGTCGTGAGGCAGGTCATGAGGCAAGCCGTGAGGCAGGTCGGGAGTCAGGTCGTGAGGCAAGTCATGAGGCAGGTCGTGAGGCAGGTCGTGAGGCAAGTCGTGAGGCAGGTCGTGAGTCAAGCCGTGAGTCAGGTCGTGAGGCAGGTCGTGAGGCAGGTCGTGAGGCAGGTCGTGAGGCACGTCGGGAGTCAAGTCGTGAGGCAGGCCGTGAGGCAGGCCGTGAGGCAGGCCGTGAGGCAGGTCGTGAGGCAGGCCGTGAGGCAGGTCGTGAGTCAAGTCGTCAGGCAGGTCGTGAGGCAGGTCGTGAGGCAGGTCGTGAGTCAAGTCGTGAGGCAAGTCGTGAGGCAGGTCGTGAGGCAGGTCGTGAGTCAAGTCGTGAGGCAGGTCGTGAGGCAAGCCGTGAGTCAGGTCGTGAGTCAGGTCGTGAGTCAGGTCGTGAGGCAGGTCGTGAGGCAGGTCGTGAGTCAGGTCGTGAGGCAGGTCGTGAGGCAGGTCGTGAGTCAAGTCGCCAGGCAGGTCGTGAGGCAGGTCGTGAGGCAGGTCGTGAGGCAGGTCGTGCGTCAAGTCGCCAGGCAGGTCGTGAGGCAGGTCGTGAAGAACTTTGTGAAGCAGGTGATGAGGCAGGTCATGAGTCAAGTTGTCAGGCAGGTCGTGAGGCAGTTCGTGAGGCAGGTCGTGAGGCAGGTCGTGAGGCAGTTCGTTAGGCAGGTCGTGAGGTAGGTCATGGGGCAGGTCGTGAGGCAGGTCGTGAGGCAGGTCGTGAGGCAGGTCGTGAGGCAGGTCGTGAGGTAGGTCGTGAGGCAAGCCGTGAGGAAGTTTGTGAAGCAGGTGATGAGGCAGGTCATGAGTCAAGTTGTCAGGCAGGTCGTGAGGCAGTTCGTTAGGCAGGTCGTGAGGCAGGTCGTGAGGCAGGTCGTGAGGCAGGTCGTGAGGCAGGTCGTGAGGCAGGTCGTGAGTCAGGTCGTGAGGCAGGTCGTCAGGCAGGTCGTGAGGCAGGTCGTGAGTCAAGTCGCCAGGCAGGTCGTGAGGCAGGTCGTGAGGCAGGTCGTGAGGCAGGTCTTGCGTCAAGTCGCCAGGCAGGTCGTGAGGCAGGTCGTGAAGAACTTTGTGAAGCAGGTGATGAGGCAGGTCATGAGTCAAGTTGTCAGGCAGGTCGTGAGGCAGTTCGTGAGGCAGTTCGTGAGGCAGGTCGTGAGGCAGGTCGTGAGGCAGTTCGTTAGGCAGGTCGTGAGGTAGGTCATGGGGCAGGTCGTGAGGCAGGTCGTGAGGCAGGTCGTGAGGCAAGCCGTGAGGAAGTTTGTGAAGCAGGTGATGAGGCAGGTCGTGAGTCAAGTTGTCAGGCAGGTCGTGAGGCAGTTCGTGAGTCAGGTCGTGAGTCAGGTCGTGAGGCAAGCCGTGAGGCAGGTCGTGAGGCAGGTCGTGAGGCAGGTCGTGAGGCAGGTCGTGAGGCAAGTCGTGAGTCAAGTTGTCAAATGAATCATGTACGTCCAACTGGATCTCCAGTCCAGCGCAGTTGGCTCGGTTCCGCCTAAAGGCGAACCCTGTGGAACACCGGTCCACACTCCGGCGATGTCCCCCATG
>JAFMOC010001074.1:0-46839 GCA_019802505.1 Corydoras sp. C115 | reverse complement strand
TCTTTGATTTTGGGAAACAGCCTGCGGGGAGGCACATGGCTGCAGCCTCAAAGAAAGGCAGGCTTCAGAATGTGCAGGTGAAAAATATGGAATCGAAGAAGTTCAGTACCCCATACACACCCCCAGAAATAATATGGCAGTTTTGGGATATAAACTTTTTAACTTGCTGTGTGTTGGTTTGTGGAGTTGTTGTGGTGTGTGTGTGTTTGGTGTGTACATCAGACTGATGTGTTAAAACTTTAAGTTCACAGGTCAGTAGCACTGTTGTCTGTTTTAGCAGCAGGGACTGGACTAAAGCAACTCGTTACGAGCAGCCAGCAGTGGGCCCAGGCAGCGTGCAGTATAGAGGACGACACTGAGGGTGGAGTTCCCCTGTCGGTGCAAGAGGCTCCCTGCAGCCTAGGACCCCTGTACAGGGACCACTAATTGTGGCCCTGCAAACATCGGAGCCAAGGTGATCGGTGAGATCAAAACCAAACAAGACACAATAAATACAAAAATGTACAGCGGGCAGGGATAAAACTGAAAAACATTCATAATAAGACAAGACTGAGATATGATGGGAAAGATTAATACTACATAATACAAGAAAATAAGGTTTTAGCATACAACAAATAGAGGGTCAGTACAAAAAAAATATGAAAGATTTAAGACAGAAAAAGATGAGATGAATAAAATAGGATGGACTAACCTAGAAAAATACAGGCCAGAACTAGTGTTTTTATATTTAAAGCAAGTAAGGCACAAAGAGGATGGTATTATGTGAATAAATACACAAACCAGGCGGCACCGGTTGGCTTAGTGGTTGGCAACGTCTCATCTCAGCGCCTAGGGATTCCGAGTCGAATCCCCCTCTGGAGTTGAAGTTTCCATGTTCTCCCCTTGTCCGCGTGGGTTTTCTCCAGGCAACGTTCTCCGGTTTTCCTCCCACAGTCTCAAAAAAACATGGATTAAAGTCAATTTAGTTCTCCAAATTGCCACATATAGAGTGTGGTCTGGCGTCACGGTTGGCTACTAGGTGCTGTTAGCACGTTATCCTATCAAGCGCTAGGGATTCCGTGGTTCGAATCCCCATCTGGAAACTCCATGTTCTCCCCGTCGTCTGCATGGGTTTCTCCGGGTTCTTCTCGGTTCCTTCCTCCACAGTCCAAAAAACATTGGGGAATCAAGTGTCAATTGAGGTTCTCCAAAATTGCCCCATGATAGAGTGTTTTTCTGTGTGACGGAGGATGTTGCCCAGCGATGGATTGGGCGCCCTCCAGGTCCTGGGTGTATCTGCCCAGGCGCCCGAAATGTCTTCCCCTGGATGGGCATGGGCGAAACCCCACCGCGACCCTAATAGAGGAGAAAGCAGGAGATAATGAATGAATGAATGAATTGAATTACACAACCAAAGAGTGCATGTGTGCTTTATAAAAATGGTTACAAACACCATTATGCATAAAAACAAACAAGTGTTGATTCATAATCATAATCAAACTGGGGCCTTTTTATTGAAAAGCAAAAACCGTTAATAACGATTAAGAGTTTCTCTAACAATCAAAATCGTGGCCAAATTACAGAACGTGCAAGTTAATAAACAAAACGAAAGAAATTTTAGTTTAAGATTGCTTGTTAAGGGTAATGATGCGAGTGGATGAGACCATAATAAAAAAGAATTATTAAATTAATAACGTACAGTCTTATGAGTGTTATAAGTGATAATACCAGCTTATTAATGTGCACTTGACTCACATATGGGTTTCTGTAAGATCTGCACATATTAAATTTATGGTCATGTGTACGTGTTCTTTTTTACTGTATGAGAAGCAAGGAAAGCCAACAATGACTGCAGCCAGTGAACTGGCCATGGTTCTAACACGAGGTCTGAGTCTGGAGCAGCAGAAGAGCAGCTGTGATTCGCTGCAGTACTCCAGTGGATACAGCACGCAGAATACCACTCCATCCTGCTCTGAAGATACCATCCCCACACACGGTACATGCTTATATATATGAATACACAACAATATATACAGTAACATCATTCATTCATTCATTATCTCCCGCTTTATCCTCTATTAGGGTCACGGGGGGGGGGGGGGATGGATGGGTTATTTAATCCAATAAAGTTCATTTCAGTAAAAAAAATAAATAAATAGATGAGTGTAGACACAAGGCTGTGTGTAATAAACTGGCTGCTGACAATTTATAGTTGATTTATGTATATAGAGATTTTTTGCAATAGTATATTGTCTCAAAGCAGATTTACATTGTTCTAAATCTAAACCTCCAAAAACCAAGTTGAATATATAATGGCAGATAAATCACCCAGGTATTTTGTTTTAAAGTGGCCAGCAGCAATAACAGAGTTGGACACTAAGATACAGGTCATTTATATAATCAAGTGTCCATTAAAAAGTGTTAAATCAGAAATAGTGCAGTCATTAGATTTTATGACATGATTTTATATTATATGATGTTACTGTGGCACGGTAGCTTAATGATTAGCACATTCGCCTCTCAGGATTCGGGTTCGAATCCCCATCTGGGTGGAGTGTCTGTGTGGGTTTCCTCCGGGTTCTCCCGGTTTCCTCTCCCACAGTCCAAAAAAACATGGAATCAAGTTCAACTGAGTTCTCCAAATGGCCCAATATAAGACGTGTCTGGTCTGTGTGAGTGAGTGTTGGTGTCCAGTGCCTAGCTTAGGCGTTCCTGTCCTGGGTGTTATCTGCCCAGCCGCCAAGCAAAGAAAACGTTCTCCCCTGGATGGGCATGGGGAACCCCACCGCCGACCCCTAATATAGGATTATAAAGCCGGAAGGATAATGAATGAATGAAAAAAATTTAATAGCCGGGCGGCACTATAGCTTACGTGCGTTAGCAATGGTCTCCTATCGGCGCCTTAGGGATTCCCGGTTCGAATACCCCATGCTGGGTGGATGTTTCCCATGTTGTTTTCTACCGTTTGTGTTTCTCCCGCTGTTGGGTTTTTGTTCCTACGATGTGTGTGTCTGGTTCCGTTGTTTCTCCCATATCAGTCCAAAAAACACGGATTCTAGGGACGTCATATGAGTTTATTCCCATAATTTGCCCATGCATATAGATGTGTGTCTGTTGTGTGATCTTTTTTTCGTGAGTGGTTTTTATTTGGCATTCAGTGATAGGTATTCTGGCGTCCTGTTAGACTGGGTGTGTTTTTTGTATCACTGCCAGTATGCGTGCGAAATATGTTTTCACATACTGGATTGGGCTTATGGTGGTATCTCCATCCGCGAGCCCGAATAGAGGATTAAAGAGTGAAAGATAATGGTTAATATGAACATCATATACAGGCCAATAGTGGCCTTTTGTTCAAATCATGTTGATTATTTGAAATGTAAATGTAACTGTAGAATAGTAAAAGCACGAACTTTGTTTAATAAATTCCTTAAAAAGAGTTGTAGTCACCATCGCTTCTCCAACTATGACGACAAGGGAGAGATATTTTTGGTACTTTATGTAAATATCAGAAAACTTGATTTGACATAAAGAAAGTAATCTGTGGACAAAGACTAAACTACAGAACAATGCCTCGCACTAACAGCCTGTGGTTCTCTGCGCAGGTTCAGATTACGATTGTTACTCCATGAACGGCGATGCTGACTGCGATGCTCAGTCAGACTTTGACAGATCCTGCACCGTCCCACGGAACAGCAATTTGGCCCAAAACTACCGTCGCATGATCCAGACCAAGAGACCCGCGAGCACTGCTGGACTCCCTGGAGGGACCGGCATACCCGGCTCCAATGGCAAGCTGGGAGGAACCATCATTTCCTCCGGCACAGCCACTATACGTCGGACTCCATCCTCCAAAGCAGGCGTGAGACGCACCCCGTCCAACGTGGGCCCGATTCCCATCCGTCCTCCCATTGTCCCAGTGAAGACGCCCACTGTGCCAGATTCCCCCGGTTTCCCCAGCCCTCCATCAGACCACAATGACAGTGAGGAGAGTCTGTACAATGAGGACGCCTTGGAGAACCTCGAATACAAAGCCTCACCCAAACGCATGAGCCTGCCAAGTCCAGCGGCTTGGGGAACCAACCCCGGCCTCAGCGTTTACACCCAGCAATCTGGTGCCATGGCTCTTGATACGGAGGAGGACCAGTTACTGGCTGCCAACCGTCACAGTCTGGTGGAGAAGATCGGTGAGCTAGTGGCCAGTGCCCATGCCCTTGGAGACGGCCACTTCCCGTTCCCGACGGACTCCCAGGCCGGTCAGCGGGAACCTGCCACTGACAAGGAGGGAGGAGGGGACATTCTGAAGTCCATCCGCAGAGGGGTGCGTCTCAGGAAAGCCGTATGCAATGACAGGTCTGCACCCAGGATCCTGCGATAGCGCCTCCTTTTTGTTATTTGTTTAGCACAAGAACCGGGCAGGACATGTACAGTATATGAATGACATGAGGGTTCTACCTTCAAAAAAAAAAAAAATTTAATCTAAATCAATGAGAAGATTAACGTGTTTAAAAACATTCTAGTTGTCCGGTGATTCTTACTTGGAGTTTCGAATTGTAATCACTCTGTTAAGCCAATGTGACTCCGCTGTTGTCCGCAACTTCCCTGTTGGTAAAATGGCATTGTATAAAAAAAAAAACCAAAGTGTTTTAGTTATTGATCATAAAGCTGTTGTGTTGAACTCAAATGGCACCACTGTAGATGACTCCATATTCAGAGGGACCATGCGAAGTACTGTATATACTGCAAACTGCCAAATAAACCAACCCAAGTGTACCACATGTTCTAAAAGACCTTCCATTCCTTCAGAGGAAACGATATGGGTGTCAATAGTTCAATGGCTTTAAAAAAATAGCATGACGGTTTCCACCTAAAACTCTACTTTGACAAACTTCTAATGAAAATTTTATAGAATTTAAATTTAATAGACGGGCAGCACAGTGGCTTAGTGGTTAGCACATTCGAATCCCCATCTGGGTGGAGTTTCCATGTTCTCCCCGTGTCCGCGTGGGTTTCCTCCGGGTTCTCCGGTTTCCTCCCACAGTCCAAAAACATGGATCAAGTCAACTGATTTCTCCAAATTGCCCCATATAGAGTGTGTCTGTGTGAGTGAGTGTGTGCCCAGCGATGGATTGGCGCCCTGTCCTGGGTCTATCTGCCCAGCGCCCGAAACGTTCTCCCCTGGATGGGCATGGGGAACCCCCCCGCGACCCTAATAGAGGATAAAGCGGAAGATAATGAATGAGTGAAAGAATTTAATAGGTGGGCGGGTGGCTTAGTGGTTGGCATGTTCTCCTCTCAGCGCTAGGGATTCCCAGTTTGAATCCCCATATGGGTGGAGTTTCCATGTTCTCCCCGTGTCTGTGTGGGTTTCCTCCGGGTTCCTCCCACAGTCCTAAAACATGGATCAAGTCAACTGATTTCTCCAAATTGCCCCATATAGAGTGTGTCTGTGTGAGTGAGTGTGTGCCCAGCGATGGATTGGCGCCCTGTCCTGGGTGTATCTGCCCAGCGCCCGAAACGTTCTCCCCTGGATGGGGGAACCCCCCCCCGCTACCCTAATATAGGATAAAGCGGAAGATAATGGATGAATGAAGTTTAATAGGCATCGCAGGCACAGGGAGGACATGCAGACTCCATTACATGATCTATGTTTCTTTATTTTTGTCCAAGGCCTTTATTTTACAGTAAAAAGGCATTTATTTCTTTAGGATTTAGAGCATTATTGATGTGTTGAAGGGTAAATCCTACTCATCTGCCCTTAGGGGAGCCACGGGGTTGAACAGAGGACGCTCTTGCCTCAGGTTTAATGTCCCACAGCTCTTCTCGAAGTCCTTCTTTGTGCCCGTGAGCATTTCCAACCTGCCGTTCGTAATGTCATAACCATAAGAACGAAGCTTCTGAATGCGATACTGAATGATCTGGGTGGTCAGTTCCAGCACAGTGGGGGTCTGTATGATCTGCTGGACAGTGACCCCAGAACGTAACAGACAATAAAACCGATCCTCTAGAATTGGCACTGAGTAATAAAGCAGTGCTGGGCATTTCAGAACAGTCTTCCGAAGATCTGATTCATTGCACTGCAGCATCTCCTGGGAGAACTTCAATGAGAGGGCCATAGATTCCGGATGAACCTCCATGACGAAGCCTTTAAGGCTGGACATTAGCTGGAGGAGCTCAGAACGAGTAAAGCCCTGCTGCTCTAGAAATGTCACATTCTTCTCCATGGCTTTTGGAGACTTATGAAGGACGTAAGGGTTCTGACTGAGCAGCTTCTGCAACCAGACCTTTGTGCTGATCTCACTGCCACCCAACTCCAAATAGGTCTGCTGCAGAGTCTGCACCATCTCTTGATTCTGCTTCAGGGGTCTGCTGAAGCTCTGCGGTGCACTAGCCATGAGTTTGGCCACGACACGCTTATTAAGGCCCAGGTCCTGGAAGAAGACTACATTAGCCCTCTGGTGGTCAACATGACCGTGTGAGGTGAAAAAGGAAGCCGGGAACTTTTCGATAATCCCCATGAGGTCTTTGGGAGTGGAGCAGACAGACATCCATAGCGCCTTCTGCATCTCCATCTGTTCTGGAGTGCAGATGATGGCTTCAGGGTGGATCTCCAGGACTCGCGTGATGACGGACATACTGGCACCCAGGTCCTTCAACAAGGCCACGGTTTCCGTCACATAAACAGGATGCTGGTGAAGCACCCAACCCTTGAGCTTCCGCACTTTGGAGACGTCGACTGAGAGGATGCGAAGTGCCTCCACGGTGGATGCATTTTCTGCTTGACTGAAGGAGAAGAAGCGTGGGACACCGGTGAGCTGTTGAGCCCGTCGGCGGTAGGAACACAGGGACAATGTGAGAAAACGGAGCATGTCTGCACATGTCCCAGATGTGGGACTGACACCTGGGTGCAGAGCAAACATTTATTCAGGACTACAAAAACATCCCAACTGTAAAAATCCAATTTAAACATCGAATAGAGAAAATAACCAGCTTTCTGGATTTGATTGTATGTTACAGATTGTATTCATTCATTCATCCATTATCTTCCGCTTTATTCTATACATTAGGGTCGCGGTGAGGGGGGGTGGTTTCCCCATGCCCATCCAGGGGAGAACGCCCCGGGCGCTGGGCAGACACACCCAGGACAGGACGCCAGTCCATCACTGGGCACACACTCACTCACACAGACACACTCTATATGGGGCAATTTGGAGAATTCAATTGACTTCATCCATGTTTTTGGACTGTGGGAGGAAACCGGAGAACCCGGAGGAAACCCACGTGGACACGGGGTCTAAACCTAGAAATCAGGCTTTATTATTCATTCATTATCTTCTGCTTCATCCTCTATTAGGGTCGCGGGGGGGTTCCCCATGCCCATCCAGGGGAGAACGCCCCGGGCGCTGGGCAGACACACCCAGGACAGGACGCCAATCTATCGCTGGGCACACACTCACTCACACAGACACACTCTATATGGGGCAATTTTGGAGAACTCAATTGACTTGATCCATGTTTTTGGACTGTGGGAGGAAACCGGAGAACCGGGAGGAAACCCACGTGGACACGGGGAGAACATGGAAACTCCACCCAGATGGGGATCCGAACCGGGAATCCCTAGCGCTGAGAGGAGAACGTGCTAACCACTAAGCCACCGTGTCGCCCCCCCAAGGTGAAATGAATTCTCCAAATTGCCCCATATAGTGTGTGTGAGTGAGTGTGTGCCCAGCGATAGATTGGCGCCCTGTCCTGGGTGTATCTGCCCAGCGCCCGAGACACGTTCTCCCCTGGATGGGCATGGGCATGGGCATGGGCATGGGCAACCCCCCCCCCCCACCCCAAGATAATGGATGAAACACGGAACCATTAGAACTGACGGTGAGTAAAGCTGCTTATATTCGGTGGACGCAAGGTGGCGCCACTTTCTGATAGTAATGTGAAAACAGTAGCTGGAAAGCGGTATTGGGACACAGCTCCTTATTATTATTATTATTATTATTATAATAAATCCAGGTGTTTTATTCACAGGTGTTTAAAATGAAACGCTCAGACATGTGCAGCATGTTTTCAACCTCATACTGTAACAGTTTAGGGAAGAACCGTTCTGTTCAACATGCTCGAGTCCCACTGCACGAATCCAAGTTTAAATCCAAGTTGTTTGGTGGATTATGGAACTACAAAGTGCGTTTTAAAAGTAGCTGGAGCTGATAAAACGCACAATAAATACAGAATGGAGGAGGAGGAGGAGGAGGAGGAGGACACCTAAAGGAATGGCCGGTGAGTGTTACATTAGCATCGTTTCCTTTAAAAACGACATGGTTTTATTGGTTTATTTTTATAAGTAAACCTTTCTATACGTCTTTACTCTAATTAGAACATAAACGCAATAAGCTGTAACTTTGAATAACTATAAATACCGACGCCATCGTTATCGTTGTACAGAGACGCACACTGTACCTGGTGCAGGGCGAAACGCGGGCCGTATCTCAAATTGCGTATGGATCCCTTGTCTAGGCCCCTCAGTAGGGAAACCCCAATGTCTGTAGTGAGCGATAAACATGCGCACTCGCGAGTGATTTGAGACAAAGTTTACATAAAAACACGGTTCTTCTGAGTTTCTGGCCGCTATGAAATTACGGCGCACGTCTGCCCCCGTCTGGAGAGAAGGTGAATGACATTTAACTGAGCTGGCCTTTAGGGATTTATTTGGTAGCGTTTTAGAAAGTGTGACTGCTGCAGAGTGTTACTGTACTCCTTTAACATCCATCCATCCATTATCTTCCGCTTTATCCTCTATTAGGGTCGCGGGGTGGGGGGGGGGTGTTCCCCATGCCCATCCAGGGGAGAACGTTTCGAGCGCTGGGCAGATACACCCAGGACAGGACACCAATCTATCACTGGGCACACACTGACTCACACAGACACACTCTATATGGGGCAATTTGGAGAACTCAATTGACTTGATCAATGTTTTTGGAGTGTGGGAGGAAACCGGAGAACCCGGAGGAAACCCACGCGGACACGGGGAGAACATGGAACCTCCACCCAGATGGGGATTCGAACCGGGAATCCCTAGTGCTGAGAGGAGAACATGCTAACCACTAAGCCACCGTGCCGCCCATTATTATCATTCATTCATTCATTCATTCATTATCTCCCGCTTTATCCTATATTAGGGTCGCGGGGGGGGGGGGGGGGGGGGGGGTTCCCCATGCCCATCCAGGGGAGGACGTTTCGGGCGCTGGGCAGATACACCCAGGAAAGGACACCAATCTATCGCTGGGCACACACTCACTCACACAGACACACTCTATATGGGGCAATTTGGAGAACTCAATTGACTTGATCCATGTTTTTGGACTGTGGGAGGAAACCGGAGAACCCAGAGGAAACCCACGCGGACATGGGGAGAACATAGAAACTCCAGCCAGATGGGGATTCAAACCGGGAATCCCTAGTGCTGAGAGGAGAACATGCCAACCACTAAGCCACCGTGCCACATTATTATTATTATTATTATTATTATGTAAACATAGAAGCTTATATGCAATAGGTTGGATATCCTTGTTCATTTATATGGTATCAGCTGGATGAGGGGGTCTAAATATTTGACTTTTGACAATGACTGCATTCGAAATCACCTCCTGTTTACTTTATAATGAGCAAAAGCTGTGGGTGAGAATAACTAGTATTCTAGTATAGTCTCAGTATGCAGTATGCACCTCAGGTGACGTACTGAATTACTGAACCTACTGCAGTATTTCAAACACTTAATAGTGATGTAATATGTGTGTTCCTTTATCTTCTGGTATTCAGTAAGGGCTTTGTAGCTGAGCTCCTGCAGCAGAAGCGCTTCCTTGTACTCGGAATTATTCTTAACATACGAGACAATAACCAGGATAACCCTGAAATGTGACCTTATCATGACCTTGAACATCAATAAAGAGGGATTTCCTGAGATTTATGTCTCATTAACAACCTTCAGAAGGTCATGTCATAATATCACACCTACATTTGAACTCCGCTTGAGGTCATTTGGTTCCTGTTTAACACACATCACATTACACTACATTGTTCTGTACATTGCTCTTGATCAAGGGCCCAAATTGGCAAGTTCTGGTGAACTTTGTGACTTGAACATCAATAAAGAGGGATTTCCTGAGATTAATGTCACATGAACCTCCTTCAGAAGGTCATGTCCTAATATCACACCTACATTTGAACTCCGATTGAAGCCATTTGGTTCCTGTTTAACACACATTACATTGTTCTGTTGATCAAGGGCCCAAATTGGCAAGTTCTGGTGAACTTTGTGTTTGATAGCCCAACACTCTAACCACAGAGCTAACATGCCCTTGTTACAAAACTTGCTGTTCCACTAAACAGCTTTACAATTACAACTTTATTGCCTGTATCTGCAGGATTTTTGCTGACGAATATACAGTGGTGTGAAAAAGTGTTTGCCCCCTTCATCATTTCCTGTTTCTTTGCATGTTTGTCACACTTACAGTTGTGATCAAATTTATTCAACCCCCACTGAAATAAAGTGTTTTGGCCAGTTTGACATTGATTTGGATCATTTCAGTCATCTTATTTACAATTATATCAAAGAGGCACTTATAAATTAGACAAATATAACATAATATTTATGATGGAATAACCACAAATGTCTTTACTGTGCTCACATCATTATCAGTTTTATTCAACCCCCTAGTGACATTATTATTTAGTACTTAGTACAACATCCTTTTCCAGTTATGACAGCTTTCAAGCGTGAAGCATAGCTTGACACAAGTGTCTTGCAGCGACCTATGGGTATCTTAGCCCATTCTTCATGGACAAAAGCCTCCAGTTCAGTCACATTCTTAGGCTTGCGCACTGCAACTGCCTTCTTTAGGTCCCACCAGAGGTTCTCAATTGGATTTAAGTCTGGTGATTGCGATGGCCACTCTAGAATGTTCCAGCCTTTCATGTTCAACCATGCTCTAGTGGACTTGGATGTGTGCTTCGGATCATTGTCCTGTTGGAAGGTCCAACGTCTCCCAAGCCGCAGGTTTGTGACTGACTCCATCACATTTTCCTCCAAGATCTCCTGGTACTGAAGGGAATTCATGGTACCCTGCACACGTTGAAGCTTTCCTGTACCATTAGAAGCAAAACAGCCCCAAAGCATAATTGACCCCCCGCCATGCTTCACAGTAGGCAAGGTGTTCTTTTGTTCATAAGCCTGGTTCTTCCTCCTCCAAACATAGCGCTGGTCCATTGTCCCAAACAGTTCTAATTTAGTTTCATCTGACCACAGTACACTGTCCCAAAACCTTTGTGGCTTGTCCACATGACTTTTGGCATACTGCAGTCGACTTTTCTTGTTCTTTGGAGTCAGCAAGGGGGTGCGCCTGGGAGTTCTGGCATGGAGGTCTTCGTTATGCAGTGCGCGCCTTATTGTCTGAGCTGAAACTTCAGTGCCCACATCTGACAGGTCTTTTTTCAGTTCCTTAGCAGTCACGCGGGGATTTTTCTCCACATTACGCTTCAGGTAGCGCACAGCAGTCGCGGTCAGGATCTTCTTTCTGCCACGACCAGGTAACGTTTCCACTGTGCCCTTTAACTTGAACTTGCGAATGATACTTCCGATAGTGTCTCTTGGAATATTTAACAACTTCGCAATCTTTTTATATCCATTGCCATTCTTGTGAAGAGCAATAACCTCTTCTCTTGTCTTCTGGGACCATTCTCTTGCCTTCACCATGCTTGTAAACACACCAGTAGATGTCTAGAAGGAGCTGAGTATCACAGTCCTTTTAAATCTGCCTAATTGGTGCTTATCATGCTTGATTGCTGCTCGTTGACATCCACAGGTGTTTTCAATACCTGATTGAAAACACTGGAATGAACCTCTGTTCTTATGAGTGGTAGTTGTAAAGGGGTTGAATAATTGTGTCAATGAAGAAATCACAAAAAGGCCATTTAATACTTTATGACAAAAACAATTGATGCTATCTTAGTTGCATTTAGTTCTTTAACAAGTCCTTGTAAGATTTCATTATGAACACAATTACAAATGTGCACTGAATTCCATAAAACCCTTCGCAGCATTGGGGGTTGAATAAATTTGATCACAACTGTAAGTGTTTCAGAACATCAGACCAATTTAAACAATAGTCAAGGACAACACAAGTAAACACAAAATGCAATTTGTAAATGAAGGTGTTTATTATTAAAGGAGAAAAAAAATCCAAACCATCATGGCCCTGTGTGAAAAGGTGATTGCCCCCTCATTAAAACATACTATAACTGTGGTTTTTAACACCTGAGTTCAATTTCTCTAGCCACACCCAGGTCTGATTATTGCCACACCTGTTCTCAATCAAGTAGAGACTATCACTTAAATAGGAGCTGCCTGACACAGTAAAGTCCACCAAAAGATCCTTAAAATCTACACATCATGCCGAGATCCAAAGAAATTCAGGAACAATTAAGAAAGAAGGTTATAAAGCCATTTCCAAAGCTTTGGGAATCCAGTGAACCACATTGAGAGCCATTGTCCACAAATGACAAAGACATGGAACAGTGGTGAACCTTCCCAGGAGTGGCCAGCCGCCCAAAATTACCCCAAGAGCGCAGCGATGACTCATCCAAGAGGTCACAAAAGACCCCACAACAACGTCCAAAGAACTGCAGGCCTCACTTGCCTCAGTTAAGGTTTGATGGATTTACAGTATAGTTGGTTTTCTGCATAACTTCTGACTTGTGGTGTTCTCATTTGTAAGTCGCTTTGGATAAAAGCGTCTGCTGAATGACTAAATGTAAATGTAATACATGGTTTACATATTTATATGGTTCCAACTATGGAGCAACAGTTCGAGGAAAGTCCTTAAAGACAGCTTTGATTCACTGTGAAGAAAATCCAGCATTAGAACATATTCTAGTACAGAAGAACATACACTAAATAGACAAAAGTAATAAGACAGCTTCATTTAGACAGGTTTGTTTGCTTCGGTTTGCTTTCAACAGTTTGGGGAAGTATCTATTTGTTCCAATGACTCGGCCCAAGTGCACTAAAAAGTTCTATTAGATCATGGTTTGGTGTAAAAACCTTTTTCTTTTCACTTCTGACATGTAATGTTCTCATTTGTAAGTTGCTTTGGATAAAAGCATCTGCTAAATGTAAATGTAAATGTAAATATAATTGTAAATACAGCACATGGTTTACATATTTATATGGTTCCAACTATGGAGCAACAGTTCGAGGAAAGTCCTTAAAGACAGCTTTGATTCACTGTGAAGAAAATCCAGCATTAGAACATATTCTAGTACAGAAGAACATACACTAAATAGACAAAAGTAATAAGACAGCTTCATTTAGACAGGTTTGTTTGCTTCTTTGTTCCAATGACTCGGCTCCAGTGCACTAAAAAGTTCCATTAGGTCATGGTTTGGTGTAAAAAAAACTTTTTCTTTTAACTTCTGACTTGTAATGTTCTCATTTGTAAGTCGCTTTGGATAAAAGCGTCTGCTAAACGACTAAATGTAATTGTAAATGTGACCTTTAAACTATATGTGCATAATAAGTGAAACTACCGATGAGTCTCTTTGCGGCTTGTGAACAATTAATCAAAGTGTTTTATGAGGGTCTGGATACAGATCAGATACAGAAACAACAAGCACGACTTTCAAAGCTCCTGCATATCTTTTCTCACTGTGGAGTATTTTTACAAGCCGTGTAAGCTCAGATCTGAGAAATAAATCCTATCGTAAAAGATAAGGGCTCCGTGAGAAAATGCTCTGCATAGCAACACACCCCCACAGACATGAACTAATGCATCAGACCGGTGGTTTTATCAAATAAGGCAATGTTGCGATAGTCAGACCTCCACTCTGCAACGCACGTGGGACGGGACAGTCTGAACGCCGCCGATTTATGAAGCGTGGTATCTCTTGTTGTGCTGAATACGGCACAATCATCAGCCACTTATCAGGGACAATGTACGATGTCACAGGTGTGTGGTTGTGTGTGCACACTTCCAGGCAAATTCCAGCCTCGGTCCCCTACACACCCTCACGCATGCACGCACATACAAGAGAAAACAATAAACCTGTCTAACCACACATTCACATGCAATATGATGTCGTTTTTTTCCCCCCCCAAATAATAATACCAAGTTGAGTTATTTGGAATCACATTAACTAAGGGTTCTGGCTGCAGCGCAGATGATAAATTACTTTCACGTTGTCTGGATCTCGTTTCGCGCTCATGAACACAACAGGGATTTCAAAAGAGGAAAGTTCAGTTCAACGAGGCAATGAGACAATGTCATGGGCGGACCTTAATGCCAAACAAGTTACGCACATCTATGGTTGCGTGAGACGATTACGCTTCAGAAAGCTGCTCAGTCTCACGGAGGAAACTGGGCACATGCACAGGATGCCCCGAATTGGATTGGTGCTTCTGTTGGTGCTGGCTGAGGCCCTGGCTGAGAACGATCCGGAGCCTGTTTTTAAAGTGGCAGGGGAAGAACTGGAGACAGGTTATTGTTTTGGAGCAGATTATGTTACGCTTTACAAAAAAGAAGGGGGAAACCGACAGCTCCTGGGCAACACGTCGGATCCACGCGTTACCCCCGAGGCTTACAAGAGCCGGATCAATACCACTCACATCCATGAGTTGCCTGGGTTCCAGATTCTAAACCTCAGAGCCTCGGACTCCGGAGTGTTTTCAACCGAGTGCTGGAGTGACAGTGAGGGCATGGTGGTGAACCGTCATGCGCATTACTTGTTTGTGTGCGATCAAAAAATCAAAGCTCGGGAAATTCTTTTCGATCCAGAAGAAGGGACTTATCTGACGTGTGACGGCAGTCGTGACAATGTGACTGTGAAATGGTTCAGAGTGATGAACAATGATTACAAAGCCCAGTTGATTGTAGACACCGAAATATCACAGGAGCTCCTGCGGAAGGAACTGAGTGGCTTGCTTCAGGTGGAGGATAAGGGCCATTCTCTCCGGGTCTACAACCCTGTTCTCCAGGACGTCCACAAGTTCTACTGCCTGATCATGCGAGGAAAAGATTGCAAGAGCTACCAAGAGATGGACATGCCAGATGTTTTTCTGCCAGTTTACCATGTCGTGGGAGAGAAGGTCGTCTTGCCGTGTTTGGCGGCTCATCTGAGGCAGAAGCAGAGTTACTGGGACACACCTCTGGGACACCTGGACTCCAACACGTCAAATCGAAATCAAACCCAAGTATATGTAGATTCTGAAAATGACTCGCTGGTAATTCCCTCCATCATGCTCAGTCACTCAGGAAGGTATTTGTGTAAATCAACTCTGCTTTTAAGGGAATATTTAATAACAGTTTGCTCAAAGCTGGAGAAGGTTGAGATTCAAGCATCGGCCGGCGACTCGATGACCCTGGATTGTAAGCACACTGTTCTAGCAGCACAAAATGAGTTGATCAACATCCAGTGGTTCCGTGAAATAGGCAAGAACATTGTCGAGCAAATCTATGACTCTGAGGATCCAACCATAATCCCACCTGCTGATTTGGCTGACAGAATGAAAATAGAAAACGACATGGCTCTCAAAATCGGCGCACTCGGTGTGGAGGAAAGTGGGACGTACTGGTGTGTGGTGCTCCTGGTTGCCGATGATCAAACCTTAGAAGAGGAACTAACAAATTTCAATGACTATGAGGACTTGGATAACAGCGACGTCTGCGAACTTAAGCGAGTGATCCAGCTGACCATCAATTCGCCCCATGGTCCTGAAGACCGAGCCGTTGAGTCCGGGTCCAATTTGCGTAAATATGGTTTGGTTGCAGGTGGGCTTGGAGTGGCGCTACTGACGTTGATCGGAGTTGTGCTCGTACTGAAGCTGTGTGCTAAGAAAAAGAACAAAACTGTAAGCATGCCGGAACCCCAGCGAACGGAACTGTCCACGCCGCTCGTGTCTCTATGAGCTGGTTCCATAAATGTAATCTGTAAATGTCAATTTGGTTGTTGGGGTGAAAAGGTTTTGGAACGGGGCAGCTCTACAAGGGCTGGGAACCAAAACCAGGGTGGTCTTTAATGTCAGCGGTGGAAGAAGAATTCAGATATTTTCATAAAAATACCAATACAGTAATTAAATAAATACTTCAGTTTGTATTAAAGTACCCTTAGGGGTACAGTGCTCATCACCAGCGCTGTGCCCTCTGTTTAAGAACATATAGGTACTTTTTAGGACCTCAGATTGTACACAGTTACCTTGCTGTCTAATTATTCACCCCAGGGGTGGTACATGGTGTTACTTGACTCCTTTTGTAATCTGATTTATGACGGTGTTCTTATATGTAAACATCAAAATGTACATCAAAGTGTTAATATCCTGAATTCCTGTATATGATATGTTACCATGGCGTCACTGTGTGAACAGCATGTTACTTTTGTACCTCATAATGTTTGAACTTTATTGAATGCAGCGGGAATGTGTGTCTATTCATCCAGAACTCTGTGTTCTATTGTATTTCAAACTGTCACTATAGCTGAGCATAGAGTGGTTCAGCATTCATGGCTGGGAGTGACAATGGACCTGAATGAAACCTTAATTAAATGATTAATTGGGATGGGAGTGGTAGCTCAGTGGTCAGGGCGTTGGGCTGTCAATCTGAAGGTTGGGGGTTCAAATCCCAGGTCCACTGAAGTTACCAATGTGGGTTCTTGAGCAAGACCCTTAACCCTCATTGCTGCAGGGATGTTGTGATGAACCCTTTGCTCAGCTTGTAAGTCGCTTTGGATAAAAGCGTCTGCCAAATGACCAAATGTAATTAAGAGCCGTGGCTTAATACAAAAGTATAATATGAATCTAATACACAGGAGGTATCTGGAGGAAATAAATGGCTGTTTGGTGGAACCGTAAACACTTCATACATCTGAAACATGCCTTCCGGCTTTTTCTAAGACGTCAGAAGCGATAAGCTGGAGACTGCAGGTTTCTGTTTTATTGTGTGAAATCTTTTAAATGTTATCAGAAATCATATCTGTAAAATAAATGCGGTGAAGAAGGAAGTAGAATGTTTCCCTGTGTAAGTGGGGTGTGGATTTCTTTTTTATTTTTTTATAATAATTTTTTTTTTGGGGGGGGGTGTATAAGTTAGGGGGTGAATAAGGGTGTGGTAGCTCAGTGGTTAAGATTTTGGGCTTTCAATCACGAGGTTGTGGGTTCAAATCCCAGGTCCATTGAAGTTACCACTGTGGGTCCTTGAGCAAGACCCTGATTGGTCCAGGGATGCTGTACCAATCCTGTGTTCTGAGCTTCAACCATCAAGTTGGGATATCTGTAAGTCGCTTTGGATAAAAGCGTCTGCCAAAATGACCAAAGAAGTTCTGGAAATACCAACATATAAACAAAAGTATGTGGACACCCCTCTTATTCACTGATTTCAGGGGTTTATTCGGCCCCGTTGCTGCAGGAAACATGGAAAGTGATGTTTTTGTAAATATCGACCTGTAAATAATACTGCACCAGTGTCTAATATTAACTTTGACTAATACAGGGTGATGTTACTGGACCTGTTTGTTTGCCTTTACATGTACATACTCATGTGCTGGAATGTCTGCAGCTTCTAAAAGCAGTTTCTCAAGTTCATCTTTTAAACTCTGTGACAGCTCGAAGTGTTTTATCTGGAAACAACCCAATCCCCAATAATGAAGAGTCTATTAAGTCTATAAAATGTTAAATAAAATCGTAAGGAGGACATCTAGACTTAGACACAATACAGATGAGTGCACAACTCTCTTGGGACTTAGACCTTCTTGAACCTTGAACCTCACTTTTTTGTTCTAAAAATAAAATTAAAGGGGGGCACGGTGGCTTAGTGGTCGGCACGTTCTCCTCTCAGCACTAGCACTCAGTAGAGTTTCCATGTTCTCCCCGTGTCCGCGTGGGTTTCCTCCGGGTTCTCCGGTTTCCTCCCACAGTCCAAGAACATGGATCAAGTCAATTGAGTTCTCCAAATTGCCCCATATAGTGTGTGTATGTGTGAGTGTGTACCCAGTGATAGATTGGCGTCCTGTCCTGGGTGTACCTGCCCAGCGCCCGAAACGTTCTCCCCTGGATGGGCATGGGGAACCCTACCGCGACCCTAATAGAGGATAAAGCAGAAGATAGTGAATGAGTGAAATAAAATTAAAGATTTATTTTAAGATTAAAGATTTTATTCAAAAGTGGATCAACACAGTGGCAAAGCGATTAGCGCTTAGAAGGTCCATATTCAGTTTCCAGTTGGGGTGAACAGAGGGGTTTTTTTTGCTTCCTGCAGGTCCTCCCTGTGTCTGTGTGGGTTTCCTCTGGGACTCCAGATTCAGCCCCCGATACTGTACAGATGTTAAGTGCATAAATAAATGGACAACGATTTCAGAAGTGTGTTTTTACTGCATTACTTTACAGACTTGTGGCTGTTGGATTAAACAGAACATTAAACCGATGCTGGACGCTTGAGGTGGTTTAATTAGAAGTGAGAACATTTCTGCGCACCAAGCTTCATCTCACATCTGCAGAAGAACAGACAGACTCATGAAACAGGTTAAGCAATATGTGAATGGCTTGTTGGCTGTGTTTTCTTTATTCTCGCTACTGCGCTGGAACGTTTCCAAAAGACAAACGAGTAAATTTGAGGTAGATGTTAGAGAAGTGGGTTGGGGAGTTTAGACACTAATCTGCAGGCACGCACTAAAGATTAATGATGGCTGTAATGAATAAGTTGATGCATGTTCGCATTAACATTTTTGATGCTGGATTGTTGACAATGATAAGCTTCTTAGGCCAAGTAAATATAAGTTCTGATACAGCACTCACTCATTATTATGAATTCATAGCACTAATGGCATATGTTTGCTTATGTCCTGGGGCATGGTTGTCATACTTCAGTAGATGAGCAAATTTTGTAACGCTTGCTACCTTAAAATACGCTACTGTATATGGACAAAAGTATAGGGACACCAATACTTTACAGGACATCTTTAGAGTTGATTTTGAGTCGATTGTCAGTTTCCACTTCCCTGTGAGGTCTTTTTACGAGATGCGGTGGGATTTTGGCTTGAAATGCATTTGTGGGGTCAGACACCGATGTTGGACGAGAGTACATTCTCTGTTTTGGTTCATCATGTGGCTTTGGATGGAGTAAACATCGCGGCTTTGATTGAACCTGTAAACATGTCCATACATTCATTATCTTCCGCTTTATCCTATATTAGGGTCGCGGTGGGGTTCCCCATGCCCATCAGGGGGAGAACGATTCGGGCGCTGGGCAGATACACCCAGGACAGGGTGCCAATCCATCGCTCACTCACTCACACAGACACGCACACACCTACACTCTATATGGGGCAATTTGGAGAACTCAGTTGACTTGATCTATGTTTTTGGACTGTGGGAGGAAGGAAGGAAACCCACGCGGACACGGGGAGAACATGGAAACTCCACCCATATGGGGATTCGAACCGGGAATCCCTAGCGCTGAGAGGAGAACATGCCACCGTGCCGCCCCTGTAAACATGTACTACACCAAAATAACCTTATAGACCTGCTCATTGTGCATGAAAGCACAGCCCAAACAGAGAAGAGTCTTTATGGTTATAACATTTTAAGTAATCCTGTAAAAGTTTGAAATAATGCCCCAGCCACACACATTTAAGTTGTTCTCCTCTCAACTTGTAACATTTCAGTTGCACGTCTCAGTTCTGGCCACTAGGGGGAGCATGTTTACTTAAAATATATTCGATTGCAATGAATTGCATTTATTGAGCACTGTTTTTCTCTTCTTCATAATTCATTCATTCATTCATTCATTATCTTCTGCTTTATCCTCTACTAGGGTCGCGGGCGGGGGGGGGGTTCCCCATGCCCATCCAGGGGAGAACGTTTCGGGTGCTGGGCAGATACACCCAGGACAGGACGCCAATCTATCGCTGGGCACACACTCACTCACACATACACACTCTATATGGGGCAATTTGGAGAACTCAATTGACTTGATCCATGTTTTTGGACTGTGGGAGGAAACCGGAGAACCCGGATGAAACCCACGCGGACACGGGGAGAACATGGAAACTCCACCCAGATGGGGATTCGAACCGGGAATCCCTAGTGCTGAGAGGAGAACGTGCCAACCACTAAGCCACCGTGCCGCTCTTCTTCATAATAATCTATAAATTTAATTTATAGTTTAAATCAGCTGATGCATGCTAGCAGTTGGAGATCTGTTTGTTCATTTCTGCACATTTACTTTGTGTTATATGAAGAAATTTATATTACTTTGTCTTTAAATGATCATTCATCTTTAGATACAGAAGGATGAATGATCATTTAAAGACAAAGTTAAATAAATTTCTTTAATAATGGTGAACATGTTGTGAGTTTGGAATCAATCAATGGGATGCTATGAAAAGGCATGATGGAGAAGGTGTGAGACTCGCCCAGATCAGGGAGATGCCGACCCTGGGGAATTGTTAATGGTCAATTTCTTAGGATCAAGAGAGATGTCCAGGTCACTGGTCCATCAGTCTGTCTGTCGCTGAGCAGTTGCTTGTTGTATTGTATTGTATGGTATTGTTTAAATACCCAGCCTGCAGTGAGGTCACATGTTGCTCGAAATTATTAATCCATTAGGTTTTAAAATAAATGAAATAGGGTAAAAATGTAAAGAAATAAGTAACGTAATAAATTTTGCTGCAAAAAAAAAAATTGTATTTACTTGGCAATTCTAAATTAAATAGGCAATTTAAGGGCGAGAAATAGACACACTCTTTACAAGATTTGCCTCTGCTATACTCTTATCTCTGGTTAACACTGCGTGTGTGTGTGTGTGTGTTTCTCTTTTATGAGGTCATGAGTAAGTAGGGGTAGTGAAATGTTACTGCTGTTTAAAAAGAAGGAAGAGGATTGTGGTATTTAAACTGGTTGTTGTGAGTTTTACTGACGGTGAAGTGGTGGATGTTAGTAAATTATTATTAATTAGCCATGGCAAATAAAATAGTTCTAGGTCATTTAAATATTAATTAATTAATTCATTCATTCATTATCTCCCACTTTATCCTCTATTAGGGTCGGGGGGGGGGGGGGGGGGGGGGGGGGGGGGGGGGGGGGGGGTTCCCCATGCCCATCCAGAGGAGAAAGTTTCGGGCGCTGGGCAGATACACCCAGGACAGGGTAGCTCTAACTGCCTTCCTTTTCTGATTCTTTTGAGGTGTGACAGGTTTCCTGGAGGTGTAGACAGACCTTCATCCATGGCTCTGCCGAAGCACTGCGGTTCTGACGAATACTGGTTGGAACCTGGATATTAATTGGACTGGTGGTCCTGCAGAACCCCTTTAATGGACTCACATATACAGTAGTTCTCCAGTTGTTAGAGTTTTTCCATTTGTTAAATATCTGTACATGGCTGTCCTACACTGTTGTTGCTGCCCGGCCGCTCAAGGAGGATGAGTCCCCCACTGAGTCTTGGTCCTCACAAGGTTTCTTCCTTAAATAACAACATAACAGGGAGTTTTTTCTTGCCACTGTCGCTTCGGCTTGCTCTTTGGGGGTTTAAAGGCTTTTCATTCTGTAAAGCTGCTTTGTGACGATGTACTGTTGTAAAAAGCGCGACATAAATAAATAACTTGAACTTGTTTTATTGTTAGTCAAATCTTCACAGGAAACCTGATCTTTAAATTAGCAAATGGTGCTATTTTCATTTATTTCATTTCAATTTCAATTGAAATTTAATAGTTTATTTAAATGACAGGACGGTACGGTGGTTTAGTGGTTAGCATGTTCTCCTCTCAGCGCTAGGGATTCCCGTTCGAATCCCCATCTGGGTGGAGTTTCCATGTTCTCCCCGTGTCTGCGTGGGTTTCCTCCGGGTTCTCCGGTTTCCTCCCACAGTCCAAAAACATGGATCAAGTCGATTGAATTCTCCAAATTGCCCATATAGAGTGTGTATGTGTGAGGTGAGTGTGTGCCCAGTGATGGATTGGCGCCCTGTCCTGGGTCTATCTGCCCAGCGCCCGAAACGTTCTCCCCTGAATGGGCATGGGGAACCCCCCCCCCCACGACCCTAATAGAGGATAAAGCGGGAGATAATGAATGAATTAATGAATGAACATGCAGCATGCAACAATCATATATAGCCCCAGCAAGCGCCAGGTGCGCCGTAAACACGCTGCTTCTGTGAAACATAGTAGAGAAAATGATTGCATCAACAATTCTTACTTTTTTATATGTTTTACACAAATATGTTTTGTGTATATACTACTGTGAATATATAACTGCCGAGACACTGCCGTTTATTTACTAAAGGTAGCATTATTCAATGAGTGTATAACTGTAATGGAATATAATAATAATAGTAATAATAATAATATTAATAATAATAATAATAATAATAATAATAATGGGCGGCACGATGGCTTAGTGGTTGGCACGTTTGCCTCTCAGCGCTAGGGATTCCCGGTTCAAATCCCCATCTGGGTGGAGTTTCCATGTTCTCCCCGTGTTCGCGTGGGTTTCCTCCGGGTTCTCCGGTTTCCTCCCACAGTCCAAAAACATGGATCAAGTTAATTGAGTTCTCTAAATTGTCCCATATAGAGTGTGTTTGTGTGAGTGAGTGTGTACCCAGCGATGGATTGGCGCCCTGTCCTGGGACTATCTGCCCAGCGCTTGAGATGTTCTCCCCTGGATGGGCATGGGGAACCCCACCGCAACCCTAATAGAGGATAAAGCGGGTGATAATGAATGAATGAATGAATGAATAATAATAATTAAATCAGTGGCCCAAATTAGCCTCCGTTTGCCTTCGGTCGATGGGAGATGACGTCAACCGCGTAAATGTACATATTGACGTCAGAGTCAGAACACAAAGCCATTTGTGAGTATCCTGGCTTTCGCCTAAATTTGCATATTATTTTCGGATATGTGCCCTCATTTGCATATGAGTTGTTACATGTTAAAATGTAATTTCGGAAATGTGCCCTAATTTGCATATTAGTTTTGGATATGTAATAATTAGTTCTTACATGTTAAAACAGAGTTTTCATTTTTACTAGTGGAAACACATTTTTTGATATCTGCAATTCAACCTTTACTAGTTATAAAAGGAATTGCAGATATCTTAAATACAATTGTTACTAGTAACAACATAATTTTCACTGCCATTTCAGATATCTGAAATTATATTTTTACTAGTTACAATTTCGGCCCAACATATCAGTAATTTAATTTTTACTGGTAAGAATTGAGTTTTAGATATCTGAAATTACATTTTTAATATTTATAATGTGAGAACAATTCGAGATATCTAAAATGAACATTTCCACTAGTAGAAATTGAATTGTTGATATCTACAATGAACATTTTTACTAGTGGAAATTGAATTGTTGGTATCAAGAATGAACATTGTTACTAGTAAGAACTGAATTGTAGATATCTTTAATTACAATTGTTACTAGTCAAAATGACATTATGGATATGTCGGCTTGTAATTGTAACATGTTAAACCTGAATTACAGATATCTGAAATTGAATTGGCGGCACGGCGGCTTAATGGTTAGCACGTTCGCCTCTCAGCGCTAGGGATTCCCGGTTCGAATCCCCATCTGGGTGGAGTTTCCATGTTCTCCCTGTGTCTGCGTGGGTTTCCTCCGGGTTCTCCGGTTTCCTCCCACAGTCCAAAAACATGGATCAAGTGAATTGAATTCTCAAAAATTGCCCCATATAGAGTGTGTCTGTGTGAGTGAGTGTGTGCCCAGCGATGGATTGGCGCCCTGTCCTGGGTGTATCTGCCCAGCGCCTGAGATGTTCTCCCCTGGATGGGCATGGGGAACCCCCCCTTTATCCCCTAATAGAGGATAAAGCGGGAGATAATGGATGGATGAAATTGAATTTGAATGGAGGTCTATGGCACAAGCTTACTAGTGGAAATTGAATTGTTGATATCAAGAATGAACATTGTTACTAGTAAGAAATGAATTGTAGATATCTTTAATTACAATTGTTACTAGTCAAAATGACATTATGGATATGTTGACTTGCAATTCTAACTAGTAAGAATATAATTTTAGATATCTATAATTGCAATTACCGCTACTTATTAAATGTTAAAACGGCTTGCCACATAGTCACAGCACAGGATGTGCTTGAATCCTCACCCCTTCCTTCATCCTACCCAGCACAGGCAACCAAAGAAAGTGAACTTGCCGAGAGAGAAACAGTAAACACCTCGACAGATTCCAGATACGCATGGGACGTAGCACACAATTTTGGGAAAATTTAAAAGTGAGATTTCCTCACTAGCTCTGGAACCAAAATTAAACCACCAGTTGAAATCTAAATTGTTAGATGCTGTTTTGTTACAAACAAAAACAAATACTTTTCCATAATTAAAGTCATGTAAGGTAACACTTTGTCAGACGGAAAAATGCAAAACACACCGCACCCATCAAACACAAATACTTTGCCATAATTAAATGCACAGCACACAAGAAAAGTGAGTACCAAGTCATTTAAGGTACCAATTTGTCAGATGGAAATGCAAAACAAAATTGTAACATGTTAAACCTGAATTTAACATTAAAACGCCCTTAAAAACACAAACACTTTGCCATCATTAAATGCACAGTGTGGTGGTAAATAATCAGATGAAAATATAAAACATGATGAGCTACCACTACAGTTCCCCCATTGTTACTTTTCAAAACATGGATTATAAGGATTAAAAGCCTAAAAGTACATCCATTGTTAAATGTTAACTTTGTGCTTCATAGATTTAGCACTCAGAAAAACATTTAAACAAAACATTCATTCATCCATCCATCCATTATCTTCTGCTTTATCATCTATTAGGGTCGCGGTGGGGTTCCCCATGCCCATCCAGGGGAGAACGTTTCGGACACCTGGCAGATACACCTAGGACAGGACGTCAATCCATCGCTGGGCACACACTCACTCACACAGAGATGCACACAAACACACTCTATATGG
This sequence comes from Corydoras sp. C115, assembly GCA_019802505.1. Classification (NCBI taxonomy): domain Eukaryota; kingdom Metazoa; phylum Chordata; class Actinopteri; order Siluriformes; family Callichthyidae; genus Corydoras; species Corydoras sp. C115. The sequence continues at coordinate 21,869 of JAFMOC010001074.1, read as the reverse complement.
GGCAATTTGGAGAACTCAATTGACTTGATCCATGTTTTTGGACTGTGGGAGGAAACCGGAGAATCCGGAGGACACCCACGGACACGGGGGATTACATGGAAACTCCACCCAGATAGAGATTCGAACTGGGAATCCCTAAGCCACTGTGATGCCCTTAAACAAAACATTTAAACACAAATTTTTATCACAGTAAATAGAAATAAATACAATTCCACATCTTGGTGTTCTAGTAGTAGCTTGTCATAGAAGTTGGTATTGAATAAAACTGGTTATCATCTTGGACATATATTGACAGCACGCAGGACCATTTTATTCTGGGGCAGGGTCTCTCGTGCAATGAGAAATGTGAATCCAAGTGTCAAACCAAGCGATTTTACAGCAGGGTGGGTTGTCAGGAAGACCTGGAATGGTCCTTGCCAAAGATCAGCCTTCCTTCACTCGCCGGTGCACATCAGATAAAACAGAACAAAGTGTTGCACAATACTTTTGCATGGGATCATCTTCTGTAGTAAGTGTGTCCTTTTTCGGGGTACACCCTGTGTTGGGTGGTCTGCCGAAAAGTATTTCAAAGGGAGACAATTTGGTTCTGCTAGAGACTCTCTGTCTCAAATGTATAAGGCATTGTCAGAGGAAATTTTCCTCGGAATGCCAAATCGGGGGATAATTTTGCCTAAGAGGACTTTGGCCACAGTCAATGGGTCGTGTTTAGATGTAGAGTAAGTCTCCACCCACTTGGAGAACATGTTAGTGATAACAAGCACATATTTCTTTTTCTGGCATTTTGCACTGACACTTCTTTGTGAAATTTTGGGCCTATGTGGTGAAACCAACAGTTTTGAGTAAACCAGTTTCGATTTAATGCTTCTATCATTCCCCCTTCGAACAATGTTCTACCCTATGGGCCATTTTCGCAAAAATCTAGGCCTGTCCAAACGGTACCATTAAAGGTACAACTGGCTTCGCGCCATTGTTTGACGTCCCTGGCTGAACGGGAGTGTTGAATGTCAGGGGCTGTTATGCTAGGTGGTTCCAAAATTGTATCCTGGACACAAGGAGCATGCACAGAGGATTGTAGAGAGGCTGCTTTAGCAGCAGCAGCAAGGGCGTTACCCTTTGCTTCTGTAGAGCTAACACGCTTGAGTGCACGGATATGTACAACAGCAACCGATGATTTTGGTAGAAGGATGGCATCCAGAAGTGCTGACATGAGTTCATGATGTGCATTGTGTTTACCTGTTGAAGTGAGGAAACCACGCTGTTTCCAGAGGGTTGCGAAAGTGTGTACCACACCAAAGTGAGTCTGTGTAGCTGGTGACCGATTTTCCAGAAGCAGACTTACAGCCCTCTGTCAGAGCCAAGAGTTCAGCAGCCTGGGCGGAATAGGATGGAGGCAATCGACCTGAAATCACAGTGTCACACATAGTAACAACAGCAAAACCAGTTCAGTGTTGAAAAATATTCCCATTCACTGTAGGAATTGGGTTTCCAATCAGATTGAATTTGACACATTTATCTCTATAAATGTGGACATATCTCTCCACTGGCCACGTGCCGGTTTTGCAACTGAGATGTGCAGTATGATGCTATGAAAACGTTTTAGCTGAAGAGGTGTCAGAATTCCAGAACATCCCAATCACTCGCTCCCCATATAACAGTACTGCATTAATAACTTGGTTATGGAGTTGGACACAATGTTCACTTTATTGGGTTAATCTAGGACACCAGCAGGGCAGGGGAGGTTATCTAAATTCTGCATGTTTATTACTACAAATCCAAAACCTGTCCTTAATAAAGATAAACAAGGACACCCAGAAAGACAGGGGTTCTAAATGCCATTCCAACAATATGCATGTTATGGTAGGGATCTGTGGCAAATTTAGAGCCGAAACATTCCCCTGTCTGAACACTCCAGAGAAATGCCAAACTTGCACATTAATGCCCTAGCTAGAAAATTAACAGGACAGCATCAAGAGAGAAGAATGCCTCAGTACTGCGTTCCTTCATAGGAATGCCACCTGTTCCTATAACACTAGTTTTACCAGAAAGGTTGGGTCTCAGGCCAAGTTCCAAGTTCACTCATCTTTAAAACGAAAAGTAACAGGGGGACCTCTAACCAGAACATCTACAGTGGGCATAGTCGAAGGTTTGAACATTAGCATAAATACATTTAGAACAGTCTTACCAGTTAGGGAAACCTTTGTTTCACGCCGACTCCTCCACCTCAAATTGTAAATCCTTTTGGTCTCCAGTAGGGCAATTGGCAGCAATATATCCTTTTTGATACAGGTGTAACATGTATGTGGAATATTCTCTTCTGTCACTTTGGTTGAAACCTTTTCCTGTTCCACCACATGCTCTCCCTCGTCCATGACCTCGTCCTCTTTGTTCAGTCACTGCTTGCAGCATGGCACACTGTGCTTGGTGCTGTTCTTTGTCTCTTTTGGCAGCAGACCTCTTCTCACCTTCTTGTATTCTTTTTCTCAGTGTGCCCTCTGTAAGAGAGTACTCTTTGCAATCTTCCTGTGTCTACTTCAACACAGTCTGCTTTCACCTTTCTTTGGATGTCGGGGCGTAGTCCACCCACAAAGCGTTCTTCCAGATGACTTTCATATGTGCCCATCTCATTTCCAGGATAAGGGTTGGGTTTGTTTATCATGCCATAAACATTGGAGTTCCCAAAACCAACCCTTATAGTTCCCAAACCCAACCCTTAGAGTTGTTCAAGTTCATATAGATACTCAGATACTGATTGTCCATTTTTCATTTTACACATTTCATTCATTTTACGGACTGGAAAAGCTTGTTGATACTGCGAGCCTGCGTTTGGCTCGTATATGAGATCTGCAGTACGTGGGAGATTTCCCTGAACCTCAGTCCATTTCAGTTTCAATTTATATGCACAATGCACGTGCCAGTTCATTCACAGAGCGCTTCCAGCCTGTCACAAATAATCTCAGGGACACCACAAATTTTTGTCCCCCTTTTGAGATCGGTGGCAGATCCTCACAAGCGTTCTTTACGTCATCCATAATCCATGGTCTGAACACCAATGCAAGTCCTTCTGGTCCCATCACCTGGATACTGGGCATATGCACTTTCTTTTTCCTTTGTCATCCTCTCCAATGTCCTCCCAGTCCTCATCAGGGTCATCTTCAGTATCCTCTTTCTTTTGCTGGGGCTTTGGTGCGACCTTTTGTTTCGGGCGAACAGCAGGAGGTGCGCTGGGTTGTTGGCTGGGTTGTATGGGGGTGGATGTTGTACCCAACCTCCAGAGTAGGAGTAGGCGATGTGAAATCATCTAGGGACTCCTTCTGTAAATTCAAAAACTGACCATAGGTTACTGGTTTCACTACAGTGTGTGTGTTTACGCACCTGAATTTTGATTATCGAACTCATTTTGCGCTCTCTGTCTTCATTTTCCATGAGCATGCCAGTTTGACTGCCATGGAAAATGTTCAGGTTTGTGATTTAGCTTTTTTTCTTTAATCATTTCAAAGGTTTTATCGAACTTATGCTGTTGTTTTTGAAATACGAAAACACAGCCAAAAGAAAAATGGACAATTACAGTTTCTGTCCAATAATAATGTAAGGAAGAAATAGATACTGGAAAAAACACAGGTAGAGGAAGCTCCCCCGCTTCCAATGCACCTGCTATTGGTGAAATAACATTCTCCCAACATATTCCATTCCATCATATCGCTTCTCTCATTTCCTCCAAGCTTAAGTAGAGAAGTTTTGTAAATGTGACACTAAAATGGATTAATAAAATATAATACATGATGAATTTCCACTAGTAGGTGGCACGGTGGCTTAGTGGTTGGCACGTTCGCCTCTCAGCGATAGGGATCCCCGTGTCCGCGTGGGTTTCCTCCTGGTTCTCCGGTTTCCTCCCACAGTCCAAAAACATGGATCATATCAATTGAGTTCTCCAAATTGACCCATATAGAGTGAGTGTGTCTGTGTGAGTGAGTGTGTGCCCAGCGATAGATTGGCGCCCTGTCCTGGGTGTATCTGCCCAGCGCCCGAAACGTTCTCCCCTGGATGGGCATGGGGAACCCCCCCATGACCCTAATATAGGATAAAGTGGAAGATAATGGATGGATGGGATGGAATTTCCACTACACGCAACACACAAGAAAAAGTACAAGTCATTAAAGGTAACAGTTTGGCTGACGCAACCGCAAAACACACTGTGCCCATACTCCAAAACAAATCCACGAACCTTAATTAACAATATTTGGACATACAGTAGTGAATGCAATCATCCTTTCCCTACCAAAGGAGTATCAAATTAAGGTTGCTCATAGGAGTCACTTCATGAGGAAGTACAATTAAGCAGCTACAGCGTTGAGTACGTAAATATTTTACATATTTGGTTTGATAAAGGAATGAGCCCCACCCAACAGAGGCATCAAAGCCTACAGACATAATAGAACACGTGCTTTAGAAATTATATGTATATATTTAGAAATTATATATATATATATATATATATATATGGGGGGTATTAAGACTTTCATGGTCTAAGCCGCGGCACGGTGGCTTAGTGGTTGGCACGTTCGCCTCTCAGCTCTAGGGATTCCCGGTTCAAATCTCCATCTGGGTGGAGTTTCCATGTTCTCCCCGTGTCCGCGTGGGTTTCCTCCGGGTTCTCCGGTTTCCTCCCACAGTCCAAAAACATGGATCAAGTCAATTGAGTTCTCCAAATTGCCCCATATAGAGTGTGTTTGTGTGCGTCTCTGTGGGTGTGAGTGTGTGCCCAGTGATGGATTGGCGCCCTGTCCTGGGTGTGTCTGCCCAGCGCCCGAAACCTTCTCCCCTGGATGGGCCCCCCGCAACCCTAATAGAGGATAAAGCGGAAGATAATGAATGAATGAATGAATGAATGAATGAATGGTCTAAGCCACAAATCATCGGTAGAAAACGGAGCAAGAAGTAAGAAGATGAAGCCCTATTTTTTGAACCCGGGTTTGTTGTAAGGTCCTTTAAAAGCGTTTTTGCAATCGTAAGTACTGCTTTTAGTATTAAAAGTATAAAAGTTCTGCTTTTAGTATTTATTTGCCCTGTTTTTTTCTTTGATGTCCACACGCTTTTAGTCATAAGATTTATTTAGAGTGTTGTCAAAAAATAATTTAGTTTAAGCACACAAGATAGTTCAGCGGAAAATATATTACCTTTGGATTATTTCATCAAATACAAACATTTGAATATCATTCTGGAGTTTTGGGGATTAACAAACACGCCTTTGTGGAGGGAACTGCATACAGTCATGATGTTGAAATATCATTTTTCGTTGACTTATTTGTGCTTCTTAATCTATTATACATTTCTTTACTGCTTCTCTAATACAGCACTGAATTAATCATTTTACAACCCGGTACCTCGGTTTGTTTGCAGTTAATGTTAATGTCAATACTGGAGCACTTGAGTCTATTAGGACACTTCATGTTTGATTTGAACCATGACGACGATACACGTCCCTTGTGACATAACAGACACCAATTCAGTAAGGACACCAAAGAATCCTTAACTCAGAATAAGTCAAACCCTGTGTCCAAAATCACCTACTAAACTTTTAGTACTATCTCCACGCCAATAAGTACTGGATGCTTCACATATGACTTATTACATTGTTTGATGTAAGAGGTCACCCCCCCCCAAAAAAAAAAAAAAAAAAAAAAAAAAAAAAAAAAAAAAAAAAAAAAAATTCTACCAGTTCCACTATTCCTGTCCTGGCTTCCAAATGAGGTTATTCATGCAACGTTTTTAGAACTACCAGATATTCTAGCCATTCAGGTTTACTGTGTAGCTTTTATGAGCATAATACTTTTGCAGAAGAACCTTTTTAACTGTTGGCGCCTAGGTTCTTCTTTTCATAATATTTTGCCCCTTTTTTTTCTTATTTTTTATTTTTTTTTATTTAGAACAATATCTGATGAGGATGGCATGTTCGAATCCCAATCTGTTACAACATGTTCTTCTCCTGTCCATGTGGATTTCTCTGGGTTCTCCAGTTTCCTCCCACAGGCCAAAAACATGAATTCAAAGTAACTTGAATGCTCTAAATTGCCCCAAATAGTCTGTGTTTGAGTGTCTTTGTGTGAGCGAGTGTGTGCCCAGCGATAGATTGGTGCCCCGTCCAGCGCACGCAACATCCTCCCCTGGATGGGCATGGGAAACCTGCCCCGCCACCTTTCTAGTAGAAAATGAAGTGGATCTATTATCTCCCACTTTATTCTCTAGTAGGGTCACGGTGGGGTTCCCCATGCCCATCCAGGGGAGAACGTCTCGGGCGCTGGGCAGATACACCCAGCACAGGACGCCAATCTATCGCTGGACACAAACTCACTCACACACACACTCTATATGGGGCAATTTGGAGAATTCCTTTGACTTGATCCATGTTTTTGGACTGTGGGAGGAAACCGGAGAACCCGGAGGAAACCCACGTGGACACGAGGAGAACATGGAAACTCCACCCAGATTGGGATCCGAACCGGGAATCCCTAGCGCTGAGAGGAGAACATGCTAATCACTAAGCCACCGTGCCGAGCTGTGGAAGATATTGATTGAGTAAATTATATCTGATGACTTCTTCTTGTGTCCTGGGTGTATCTGCCCAGCACCCGAAACGTTCTCCCCTGGATGGGCATGGGGAACCCCCCCCTCCGCAACCCTAATGTAAGATAAAGCGGAAGATAATGGATGGATGGACTTGTTTTTGCATTGCAGCAGCACTTGCACTCCAGCCCTTTGCACTCCGGGGATTTATTGATCCCTTTCGACTCTTTTAGCTGTTCATGTCTAACAGACTGCAGTACATTTTACATTTACATTACATTTGGTCATTCATTGGACGCTTTTATCCAAAGCGACTTACAAGGTGAGCACAGGGTTCATCACAACATCCCTGGAGCAATGAGGGTTAAGGGTCTTGCTCAAGGACCCACATTGGTAACTTCAGTGGACCTGGGATTTGAACCCCCAACCTTCAGATTGATAACCCAACGCCCAACCACTGAGCTACCACACCTAACCTCCACTGTTTTTACTACTACCATTTCTTATCTGCTTTTCAACTGAGGATATAAAAGGCGTTATTCATTTTGTAGGTATGTATTTTTTTCCGTGTTAATTGCCGTGTACTGAAGATGTGAGCTCCTGTTGTTTCTTCCACATCACCGGTCTAACCCCTCCCTCCCTTGTTCTTCAGAACATCCGAGCAGTTTACTTTTTTTCACTTCCTCATCAAGCCATTTAGCATTAATGAAAATTCAGCTGCAGTTATCTTAATACAGGTGGATTTAAGATCACATTACGGTAAGAGTATTTACTCTATAAGATTTCGATTTTTCTTTTTTCACGCTTGTGCACTTTGTGTTCTCAGTTTTTATCCAATAAGGAGTTCTGATTCACAACTTATTAACTAACTTCTAAACTTTTTATTCATATGATGCCTAACTGCTCTGCGCTGCAGGGTCTCTAAGGTACAGGAACCAAATGGGTTTTAATATTTAATATAAGAAGATTTTGTTTAATCCAGACACTTATGTCTCAGAATTTAGGATTTTCTCACTGTGAGCAGGCTGGGTGTCTTATATGTTTTAAAAAACATGGTTTTAAGAACTTTATCTCTTTGGTTTTGTATATTATAATTTTTTTAATGTTATTTAGGAGGTTTGAAGTGGCCAGATGCTACTTTCCAATGAACCAGACATATTTAGGGACAGGATTTCATTCATTCATTATTATCTTCCGCTTTATCCTCTATTAGGGTCGTGGGGGGGGGGGGTTCCCCATGCCCTTCCAGGGGAGAACGTTTCGGGCGCTGGGCAGATACACCCAGGACAGGACGCCAATCTATCACTGGGCACACACTCACTCACTCACACATACACTCTCTCTATATGGGGCAATTTGGAGAACTTGATTGACTTGATCCATGTTTTTGGACTGTGGGAGGAAACCGGAGAACCCTGAGGAAACCCACGCGGACACGGGGAGAACATGGAAACTCCACCCAGATTGGGATTCGAACCAGGAATCCCTAATGCTGAGAGGAGAACATGCTAACCACTAAGCCACCCTGCCGCCCGGTACAGGATTTATGGCTTTTAATTAAAGAATGCAAGATTTTTTATGGCGGCACGGTGGCTTAGTGGTTTAGCACGTTCGCCTCTCAGCTCTAGGGATTCCCGGTTCGAATCCGCATCTGGGTGGAGTTTCCATGTTCTCCCCGTGTCTGCATGGGTTTCCTCCGGGTTCTCCGGTTTCCTCCCACAGTCCAAAAACATGGATCAAGTCAATTGAATTCTCCAAATTGCCCCATATAGAGTGTGTCTGTGTGAGTGAGTGTGTGCCCAGCGATGGATTGGGGTCCTGTCCTGGGTGTATCTGCCCAGCGCCCGAGACGTTCTCCCCTGGATGGGCATAGAGGATAAAGCGGGAGATAATGAATGAATGAAAAGATTTTTTTTTTTACTTTTATGACTGATTGACTCCTTATCATAATTATTAAATTATTTACTAAATGATTTACTCCGTCACTGCTGTAATGAGACGCAAATAAATAATTTATTGAGTTTCAAAAGGCACCAATTACTTAGAATGATCCTTATACATACTGAGTTAACCGAGTACGGGGCTCGTAAAGAGACAGGAACGATGAAATAGTTCCGCTTGTCACGGATACGTATATTTTGTTTAAGGTTCAACTATTGTACATGTATTAAACTTTTATAGCTGGAGCAGCATTAAATATGTGCCCCATCTGCCATAAAACCACAGTAAATATGTGACTGTCTTTGTAAAAAGTTCCAATATGCCATAAAACGTGTTTGGTTTGTTGGAAGGTACCACCCACCTCCACCTATAAAAAACCTACGCCTGTACATATGGCAGGAATTAGCATAATAATAATTATCATAATAACTATATATAAATATAACCTATAGCTAACATAATTGCTGATGTTTATCTTTATGTCACATAGTTACGATTATATTTCAATTAGCATTTTCTCATGTCATTGTAGATATGTAGATAGATTATGGCTCATTACACATTCTGTCATTTGTACCTGCAGTTCCTGATCGTGGCGCTCGGGCAACATGAAAGCATACATTTGGTCCTGTTGCAACAGATGCAGATGATTGTATGTTGTATGAACGTAAAAAAGAAGATAATTATTCTCGTACCTGTGTGCTTGCAGGCTGAGGAAGTTCAGGTGCATGGCGCCATTAAGTATGACTTGTTCCTGGAAGACAATGCTACTGGGGATCTGTCTTTGTATTGGAATCCAGTACATCACCATGCCATATGTTCTACAACTGTTTGCTGGACTTGGTCAGATCAACAGTGCGTGTTCAGAGAAAGGTACCGTCACCGGAGAAAGTGATGAAATGTGATGAATGTAAGCGTGACACTATGGTGCTTGAGTTGGTCATTCGGCCTCACAATAAGAAGGTTTGAGTTCTGTTTGGGGCAAATAAAAGGGTGTGTCTTAATGTTCTTCTCAGTGGGTTTCCTCCCACATTCCAATTGTATGCTAATGAGTAAGCTGAAGACCCCACACTGGTCATATTGGATGAAATAGATCCGGGATTTTGAGGCTCTCGTCTGATTTCAGGGTCTGACCTTAATGATCACTTCATATTCTTGGATTTGAACTTGAAACGGGATTTCATAAGAGTTGGTGTAATGTGGGCGGCACGGTGGCTTGGTGGTTTAGCACGTTCGCCTCTCAGCGCTAGGGATTCCCGGTTCGAATCCCCATCTGGGTGGAGTTTCCATGTTCTCCCCGTGTCCGCTTGGGTTTCCTCCGGGTTCTCCGGTTTCCTCCTACAGTCCAAAAACATGGATCAAGGCAATTGACTTCTCCAAATTGCCCCATATAGGGTTAGGGTTAGGGTTAGGGTGTGTCTGTGTGTGTGAGTGTGTGCCCAGCGATAGATTGGCGCCCTGTCCTGGGTGCCCAGCGCCCGAAACATACTGGTATAATGTGTGACTATCTAAAATCCATCCATCCATCATCTTCCGCTTTATCCTATAGCAGGGTCGCTGGGGGGTTCCCCATGCCCATCCAGGGGAGAACGTTTCGGGCGCTGGGCAGATACACCCAGGACAGGACACCAATCTATCGCTGGGCACACACAGACACACTCTATATGGGGCAATTTGGAGAACTCAATTGACTTGATCCATGTTTTTGGACTGTGGAAACTCCACCCAGATGGGGATTCGAACCAGGAATCCTTAGCGCTGAGAGGCGATCATGCTAAAGACTAAGCCACTGTGCCACCCGGCTATCTAAAATCCTTAAGTTTCTATATGAAGTGAATCCATCTGAAAATTTTCTCCTAATAAATTAAGTATTAAACACTAGCTGTCGGCACGTTCACACCAAAGGTCCCATCTGTCGTCACCGTCTCACTGTACAGCATGTTGTTCTGAGTGTATGTGAGATTTTGATGTGTCACTGTGTTGCTTGGTTTAAAGAAACCTGTCTCTTTTTAACAGATCCTGAGTGGAAAGTCTCCCTCAATGAATCCAAAGAGAACGGTTCCTTTACTCAGAAGCACGTCCTTCTTTTATCACAAACTCGCAGCGGTTCATCTTTTGCTGGTGAGCTGTTTAACCAAAACCCTGAGATCTTCTACCTGTTTGAGCCTCTTTACCACGTGCAGCAGATCTTCACCAAAACCTTCAGCAAAACCTTTGGTTCCTTATTTGAGCGAGCTTTCCATGGAGCCTACAGGGACCTCCTCTTCCAGCTGTACAATTGCAACATGGAGTCTCTGGAAAACTACATCTGGCCTCAGGTGCAGAATCACCTGACATCGTCTCTCTTCAGACGGAGCTCCAGCCATGCGCTGTGCTCACCACCGGTCTGCCGATATGGTGAAGAAGAAAGAAAGGCAGGGAAGCCAGATGAGACTTGGTGTTACAATAAATGTAAAACCTTAAACCTCACCCTGGCTTCCGAGGTTTGCAAGACGCGCTCACACGTGGTGTTTAAGACGGTGCGGATGCCTCAGATCAGTGATTTTCAGATCCTGATCGAAGACCCACGACTAGATCTGAGGATCGTTCACCTTGTTCGTGACCCCAGAGCCATCTTGGCGTCACGTATAACTGCGTTTGTTACTGAGTTCATGTCGTGGAAGATCTGGAACACCACAGGTAAACGGCCACCTAATATAGACCTTTTCCAGATCATTAGTACATGTGATGGCATGATGCACTCCGTCAATGTGGCTCTACAGAAACCGGCCTGGCTGAGGGGACGATATTTACTGGTGCGATATGAAGACCTGGCATTAAATCCCGAAGCCAAGACTGAAGAGATCTACAAGTTTCTGGACATGGATATAAACAGCAATGTGTTGAAATGGTTATTTAAAAACACTAATGCAACAACGACCAAGCGACTCAACGTGTTCTCAACCAGCAGAAACGCCACGGCTACATCCCAGAGCTGGAGGCTCCGTCTACACTTCAACATCGTGAAAACAGTGCAAACGTTGTGTAACAAAAGCCTGGCCATGTTGGGCTACAGAATGGTGCAGTCTGAGGCCGAGCTGAGGAACATGACCATCAGTTTATTAGAACAAAAAACCTTTTGAACTTTCCTCATTTAAAGCCATAACTTTCACCAGATGCTTTGTAGTTCTACCGTTACAGGACACCCACAGATCAGGAGGTAGTATTAGTGTGGTGGGTGAATCTCAGTATTGCAATAACACTGACATGGCACTATTAGTATTGAAGAAAGCAAACATTCATTCATTATCTCCCGCTTTATCCTCTATTAGGGTCGCGGTGGGGTTCCCCATGCCCATCCAGGGGAGAACGTCTTGGGCGCTGGGCAGATACACCCAGGACAGGGCGCCAATCCATCGCTGGGCACACACTCACTCACACAGACACACACACTATATGGGGCAATTTGGAGAACTCAATTGACTTGATGCTTGTTTTTGGACTGTGGGAGGAAACCGGAGAACCTGGACACGGGGAGAACATGGAAACTCCACCCAGATGGGGATTCGAAGCGGGAATCCCTAGTGCTGAGAGGCAGACGTGCTAACCACTAAGCCACCGTGCCGCCCAGAAAACAAAAACATCCACCTCATTGCTCCACCTTGTGGATGTAAAATTACATTACAATTACATTTAGTCATTCAGCAGACGCTTTTGTCCAAAGCGACTTACAAATGAGAACATTACAAGTCAGTAGTTATGAAGAAAACCAACTACACTGTAAATTCATCAAACCTGATTGTTATTTGATGGGTCCCAGGACAGGACACCAATATATCACTCACACAGACACACTCTATATGGGGCAATTCGGAGAACTCAATTGACTTGATCCATGTTTTTGGACTGTGGGAGGAAACCGGAGAACCCGGAGGAAACCCATGCGGACACGGGGAGAACATGGAAACTCCACCCAGATGGGGATTCGAACCGGGAATCCCTAGCGCTTAGAGGCGAACGTGCTGACCACTAAGCCACCGTGCCGCCTGAGTTGAGAAGATGGTTCCACCATGTTGCAGTGGTGAACGCCACGGAGTGAGAATGAGCTCCTCGGTGAGGTGGAACCACCAGGCGGCGATCATCACTGGAGCGAAGTGAACGAGTCGGAGTGTATTTTGAAAAGATAGAGTGAAGGTAGGAGGGAGAAGATCCAGAAATGGTTCTGTAGGCCAGAGTCAGTGACTTGTACTGAATGCAGCAGCTACAGGGAGCCAATGGAGGGACATGAGTGATGGAGGGACATGAGTTCTTGGGGGTTAAACACGAGTCGGGCTGCAGAGTTCTGAATCAGTTGAAGAGGTCTGATTGTGGAAGCTGGGATACCGGCAAGTAGCGCATTACAATAATCAAAGCAATACAATACAATACAATCATCAAGCCGGGATAGGCAAATTAAAGACAGTAGCTCATCTGTTGCTGCACAATATGCTAGTCCTCTTGTCAGTGTCACTGCAGTGCTGAGAATCATCCACCACCCAAACAACCCCTGCACTGCTCACTATTTACTACATGTCATAATGTAGTAGCTCCAGATACATATTTACTGTTGTGCTTGTCTTTTGTGGCTTGTATGTTAATTAATATATATTTTTTATATATATAAAATGAAGTTATAAATGAAGTTATAAATGAAGTTATAAATGAAGTTATAAATGAAGTTATAAATGAAGTTATAAATGAAGTAAATCTTAACGATGCTGCAGGAAAAAGGTGATGATTCTGAATCATTTCATATTTAAGTGATTTTTGATCCCAAGCCAGGCGGAGACTTCTCTATAAATTTATTTTATCAAACTCATTCATTCATTCATTCATTCATTATCTCCCGCTTTATCCTCTATAAGGGTCGCGGTGGGGTTCCCCATGCCCATCCAGGGGAGAACGTCTCGGGCGCTGGGCAGATAGACCCAGGACAGTGCGCCAATCCATCGCTGGGTACACACTCACACACTCAAACACACTCTATATGGGGCAATTTAGAGAACTCAATTAACTTGATCCATGATTTTTGGACTGTGGGAGGAAACCGGAGAACCCGGAGGAAACCCACGCGGACACGGGGAGAACATGGAAACTCCACCCAGATGGGGATTCGAACCGGGAATCCCTAGCGCTGAGAGGCGAACGTGCCAACCACTAAGCCACCGTGCCGCCTATTTTATCAAACTGAATAAAATAAAACCATCAAACTAGGGGTGAGCTGCAATATTCGCTGATTCGACGATTCAATTCGGAGAACCGTTGTCGACTATGAACCTCATAGTCGAATGTACCATTTTGACCACATGGGGGCGCCCATGGCTGCTGCTAAGCATTAGTTTTTACATGAAATGTCTTTGTTTTCGTTATATATAAAGCCTTTTGTCAAATAAAATCATCCTAATTTCTAAAAAAAAAAAAAAAAAAAAAAAAAAAAAAAAAAGGTTTTCTTTTGTTAGAAAAACAAGTAAAATATAAAAATATATATATTTTTATATACTTATAGCGCCATCTTGTGGTGAAATTTTAACTGATTCGACTATCAGTCGACTATAGGGAAAATCTGACGAATCAGATTCGACTACGAAAATTTGTAGTTGAATACAGCCCTACATTAAACTGATATGTATTTCACTTCGACTCTAAGGGAGAAGCTGCTCTAAAATATTCTTGTATACATGAATAAAACATAAGTATTGGAAGACATACATATGTCACAGGTGCCTGGGAAATGAGGGATTTGTGTTATTCATGGTCTCCGTTGGGTGATTGGTTTATTTTGTGCACGTGTCCGGGTGTTTTTTGTATTTAGTTTCCGTCTTCCATTTCCCCGGGCACGTCTTTGTTTCGGCAATATCCCGATGTTAGTTTTGTCGTTTTGTTTGTTCCCCCCTTTCTGTTGGTGTCCCTACACCATTTTTAATTAATAAACCCTGTTTTGTTTTTTATCCCAGTGTCTCTGAACTCTCCTTCCGCGCTCAACCCCGCAATATCCCCGCGCAGGTTGTATCTGTGGGAGTGTTTTGTCCGACAGACCGGCGTACGCATTTTTCCGCGCGTTGCCGATCTCCCGGGGAAGAACGAGCGATTGCTAACAATATCACAGCTACAGGAGATTTAATGATATACCATCTGAGATGCCACTGTACCAGTTTCCGATATTTATTCATTCATTCATTATCTTCCGCTTTATCCTCTATTAGGGTCGCGGGGGGGTTCCCCATGCCCATCCAGGGGAGAACATCTCGGGCGCTGGGCAGATACACCCAGGACAGGGCGCCGATCCATCGCTGGGCACACACTCACTCACACAAACACGCACACTCCTATATGGGGCAATTTGGAGAACTCAATTAACTTCATTCATTATCTCCCGCTTTATCCTCTATTAGGGTTGCGGGGGGGTTCCCCATGCCCATCCAGGGGAGAACATCTCGGGCGCTGGGCAGATACACCCAGGACAGGACGGCAATCCATCGCAATTTGGAGAACTCAATTGACTTGATCCATGTTTTTGAACTGTGGGAGGAAACCGGAGAACCCGGAGGAAACCCACGCAGACACGGGGAGAACATGGAAACTCCACCCAGATGGGGATTCGAACCGGGAATCCCTAGTGCTGAGAGGAGAACATGCTAAACACTAAGCCACTGTGCCGTCTTGTAAATAATCCGAATATCATATATTATATTTAAAAAAGGCTTAAATGCTTTTTAACTACTTTTTTTTTTTTGATGTGTTCTATTCTAAGTATTGAAGAGGTGAGCTCCTGTTGCTTCTCCTACATCGACGTTCTAAACCCCTCCCTCCCTTGTTCTTCTGATGTAACATTTGGTCACATCCTCATCATCCCATTTAGCATAAATGAGAATCCAGCTGCTGTAGCCTCAGTGTTTTCTTAATTCAGGTGGATCTAAGATCACTTAACGGTAAGAATATTTACTCTATTTGATTTTTTCACTTGTGCATTTTGTGTTCTCAGTTTTTATCAAATAAGCAGTTCTGATTCACAGCTTATTAATTAACTTCCAAACTTTTTATTCATATGACACCTAACTGCTCTGTGCTGCTGGGTCTCTAAAAAGGTACAGGAACCAAATGGGTTTTCATATTTGATTTATGAATATTTTATATTTTAATTTAATGAATTTGATTTATGAATATTTTAAGAAACTTTAGCTTAATCCAGATTTTCTTACTGTGAGCAGGCTGGGTGTCTTATATGTTTTAAAAACCATGGTTTTAAGAATTTAATCTTTATTGGTTTTGTATATTATATATATATTTTTAATGTCATTTAGGAGATTTGAAGTAGCCAGATGCTACTTTCCAATGAACCAGACATATTTAGGGACAGGATTTATGGCTTTATTCAAAGAATGCAAGATTTTTTATGATTGATTGAATCCATCCATCTATTATCTTCTGATTTATCCTCTATTAGGGTCGCGGTGGGGTTCCCAGGGGAGAACGTTTCAGGCGCTTGGCAGATACACCCAGGACAGGACACCAATCTATAGCTGGGCACACACTCACTCACACAGACACACTCTATATGGGGCAAATTGGAGAACTCAATTGACTTGATCCATGTTTTTGGACTGTGGGAGGAAACCGGAGAACCCGGAGGAAACCCATGCAGACACGGGGAGAACATGGAAACTCCACCCAGATGGGGATTCGAACCGGGAATCCCTAGCGCTGAGATGCGAACGTGCTAACCACTAAGCCACCGTGTCGCTTGATTGGATCCTAATCATAATTATTATTACACCTAAATTATTTACTCTGTCACTGCTGTAATGAGACGCAAATTAAAAATTAATTGAGTTTTAAAAGGTACCAATTACTTAGAATGATCCTTATACATACTGAGCTGAGCTGTGGCTCATAAAGAGACAGGAACGATGAAATTGTTCTGCTTACGTACATTTTATTCAATTATTTACATTTATATTTAGTCATTCAGCAGACGCTTTTATCCAAAGCGACTTTTAAATGAGAACATCACAAGTGAGAAGTTACGAAGAAAACCAACCACACTGTAAAATCATCAAACCTGATTGTTATTTGAAGCTGCCCCCCCTTTTTTATAACAGGTATTTGTTAAAAAGATGCGTCTTCAGTAGTTTGATGTTCCTATCTGCCATAAAACCACAGTAAATATGTGACTGTCAAAGTAAAAAGTTCCAATATACCATAAAACTTGTTTGTTCTGTTTGAAGGTACCACCCACCTCCATCTCCAAAAACCCAACATAACAGGAATTAACGTAATAATAATTATCATAATTACTATACTTAAATATAACCTATAGCTAACATAATTGCTGATGTTTATCTAAGCCGACTTCTTTATGTCAGTCGCATTTATCTTATGCCATTGTGCATTCACAGTAAATTGGTCAATGTAAATGGAGGGATTATGGCTCATTATACATTCTGTCATTTGTACCTGAAGTTCCTGATCGTGACGCTCAGGCAACATAAAAGAATCAATTTGGTCCTATTGCAACAGATGCAGATGATTGTAGTTTCTATGAACATAAATTAGAAGATAATGTCATTCAGCCTCACAAAGTCTATAGGTTGGAGTTCTGTTTGGGGCAAACAAAGGGGTGTGTTGTCTTCATGTTCCTCCTATGTCTCCAAAAGTATGCTAATGAGTATGCTGAAGACACCACACTGGTCATATGGGATGAAATAAATCAGAGATTTTGAGCCCTTTGTCCGATTTCAGGGTCTGACCTCAATGATCTTCTGGATGATTAGTTGAACATTTCCACAGACACAAGGCGACGTCACTTAGTGGTGAGCACGTTCTCCTCTCAGCTCTAGGGATTCCCGGTTCGAATCCCCATCTGGGTGGAGTTTCCATGTTCTCCCCGTGTCCGCCTGGGTTTCCTCCGGGTTCTCCGGTTTCCTCCCACAGTCCACAAACATGGATCAAGTCAATTGAGTTCGCCAAATTGCCCCTATAGTGTGTGAATGTGTGCGTGTCTGTGTGAGTGAGTGTGTGCCCAGCGATAGATTGGCGCCCTGTCCTGGGTGTGTCTGCCCAGCGCCCCAAACGTTCTCCTCTGGCTGGGCATGGGGAACCCTGATATAGGACAAAGCGGAAGATAATGAATGAATGAATAATAACAGGCGGCACGGTGGCTTAGAGGTTGGCATGTTCTCCTCTCAGCACTAGGGATTCCCGGTTCGAATCCCCATCTGGATGGAGTTTCCATGTTCTCCCCGTGTCCACGTGGGTTTCCTCCGGGTTCTCCGGTTTCCTCCCACGGTCCAAAAACATGGATCAAGTCAATTGAGTTCTCCAAATTGCCCCATATAGTGTGTGTCTGTGTGAGTGAGTGTGTGCCCAGCGATAGATTGGCGCCCTGTCCTGGGTGTATCTGCCCAGCGCCCGAAACGTTCTCCCCTGGATGGGCATGGGGACCCCCCCCCCCCCCACCCCGCGCGACCCTAATATAGGATAAAGCGGAAGATAATGGATGAATGAATTTCCACAGACACAGTTTTGTAGAAAGCCCTCTTGTAGCTGCAAATAACCTTGGACATATTTTTGCACTTCGTGGCTCACACCACTAGGGGGCCACCTGCACCGTTCCCTTCCCTTACTTGAATGTGTAATGTTTATTGTCCTGTGTATTGTCTTGTATTTACTGTAATTCTTGTTTTGCACAAGCAATGCAGAGGTTGACTTAATGTTGGGTTGTGTAGTTGCTGTTCTGTGTAGCACCTTGTTTCTGGGGAACGTTGTTTCGTTCCACTTTATAATGGACACCACTTTCTTTTCTTGGACTTGAACTTGAAAAGGGGACCCACTCTAAACGGGATGCTACACAGTATGTTAGTCATCTGGTCACTGATCACTATTTGCCACATTTCAAAATGTAGTAGCTCCAGATCCATATTTACTGTTGTTCTTGTCTTTTGGGGCTCATATGTTATTAATATATATTTATATATTATATGGAAGTATTAATGAAGTTATATTGAAATAAATCTTATTGATGCTGCAGGAAAAAGGTGATAACTTTAAATAATTTCATATTTAAGTGATTTTTGATGTCAAGCCAGGTGGAGACTTGTATTCACGTCGACTCTATGGGTGAAGCTGCTTTAAAATATTCTTGTACGCATGAACCAAACATAAGTATTGGAAGATATATACATATCACAGCTACAGGAGATATATATGATATACCATCTGAGATGTCCTTCCCCTTTGCCACTGTCCAATTTATTTACGATATATATATATATTTAACATAAGTATATATACAGCTATATTATATATATACCATATATATATATATATACATATATACATTCATTCATTCATTATCTTCCGCTTTACCCTCTATTAGGGTCACGGGGAGGTTCCCCATGCCCATCCAGGGGAGAACATTTCGGGCGCTGGGCAGATACACCCAGGACAGGGCGCCAATCCATCGCTGGGCACACACTCACTCACAGAGACACACTATACATGGGACAATTTGGAGAAATCAATTCACCTTGATCCATGTTTTTGGACTGTGGGAGGAAACCGGAGAACCTGTAGGAAACCCACGCAGGCACAGGGAGAACATGGAAACTCCACCCAGATTGGGATTCGAACCGGGAATCCCTAGCGCTGAGAGGAGAACGTGCTAACCACTAAGCCACCGTGCCGCCATACATATATATATATATATATATATATATATATATATTAAAATATTAAAATGGCTTAAATGCTTTTGAACTGAGGATTTAAAAGGCTTACTCACTTTGTAGGCATTTTCTTTTGACGTGTTCTATTCTAAGTATTGACGAGGTGAGCTCCTGTTGCTTCTCCTACATCGACGTTCTAAACCCCTCCCTCCCTTGTTCTTCTGATTAGCAGAACAGTTTACACAATAACATTTGATCACTTCCTCATCATCCCATTTAGCATCAATGAGAATCCAGCTGCTGTGACCACAGTGTTTTCTTAATTCAGGTGGATTTATGATCACATTACGGTAAGAATATTTACTCTATAAGATATTTATATATATATATATATATATATATATATATATATATATATATATATATATATATATATATATATATATATATATATTATATTCATATTTATAACTCTTTTATTTATAACTTTTTTTTTCACTTGTGCACTTTGTGTTCTCAGTATTTATCCATAAAGCAGTTCTGATTCACAACTTATTAATTAACTTCTAAACTTTTTATTCATATGACACCTAACTGCTCTGCGCTGCTGGGTCACTAAAAAGGTACAGGAACCAAATGGGTTTTAATATTTTTAATATTTAATATTAAATATATAAGAAACTTTAGCTTAATCCAGATTTTCTCACTGTGAGCAGGCTGAAGATAAAATGTCTTATATGTTTTAAAAACCATAGTTTTAAGAACTTAATCTCTGTTGGTTTTGTATATAATATTTTTTTAATGTCATTTAGGAGGTTTGAAGTGTCCACATGCTACTTTCCAATGAACCAGACATATTTAGGGACAGGATTTATGGCTTTTAATCACAGAGTTGTTTTATCATTGATTGACTCCTTATCATAATTATTATTACACCTAAATTATTTACTCTGTCACTGCTGTAATGAGACGCAAATTAAAAATTAATTGAGTTTTAAAAGGTACCAATTACTTAGAATGATCCTTATATATACTGAGTTGAGCTGTGGCTCATAAAGAGACCGGAACGATGAAATTGTTCTGCTTACGTACATTTTATTCAATGATTTACATTTACATTTACATTTAGTCATTCAGCAGACGCTTTTATCCAAAGCGACTTACAAATGAGAACATCACAAGTCATTAGTTATGAAGAAAACCAACCACACTGTAAAATCATCAAACCTGATTGTAATTTGATGCTGTGCCCCCCCTCCCCCTTTTTTTATAACAGGTATTTGTTAAAAGGATGCGTCTTCGGTAGTTTCTTAATGATCAACACATGTCTTAAACTTTAATAGCTGGATCAGCAATAAATATGTGTAATAAGATGTTCCTATCTGCCATAAAACCACAGTAAATATGTGAATGTCAAAGTAAAAAGTTCCAATATGCCATAAAACATGTTTGTTCTGTTTGAAGGTACCACCCACCTCCACCTGCAAAAAACCAACATAGCAGGAATTAACACAATAATAATTATCATAATTACTATACTTAAATATAACCTATAGCTAACATAATTGCTGATGTTTATCTAAGCCGACTTCTTTATGTCAGTCGCATTTTTCTTATGCCATTGTGCATTCACAGTAAATTGGTCAATGTAAATGGAGGGATTATGGCTCATTATACATTCTGTCATTTGTACCTGAAGTTCCTGATCGTGACGCTCAGGCAACATAAAAGAATCAATTTGGTCCTATTGCAACAGATGCAGATGATTGTAGTTTCTATGAACATAAATTAGAAGATAAGCACCAGCTGTCCAAAATAGAACCCTGTAGTTCCGGAAAATCCTGCTGAATGGTTCATGGCAGTGAGAGAAATCGAACCGAGGTCAATAGGTTGATATTCATCTCGTACCTGTGTGCTTGCAGGCTGAGGGCGTTCCGGAGCATGAGGCCTTAAGTATGAGGTGTTCCTGGATAACAATGCTACTGGGGATCTGCCTTTGTGTTGGAATCCAGTACATCACCATGCAATCTGGTGTACAACTGTTTGCTGGACGTGATCGGAACAACAGGGAGTGTTCAGAGAAAGGTACCGTCACCGGAGAAAGTGATGAAATGTGATGAATGTAAGCGTGACACTACGGTGCTTGAGTTGGTCATTCGGCCTCACAATAAGAAGTTTATAGGTTTGAGTTCTGTTTGAGCCAAACAAAGGGGTGTGTTGTCTTCAGGTTCTTTGTAGTTCTCAGTGGGTTTTCTCCCACATTCCAAAATTATGCTTACATTTAGTCATTCAGCAGACGCTTTTATCCAAAGGCAACTTTTAAATGAGAACATCACAAGTCAGTAGTTACATTTACATTACATTACATTTAGTCATTTAGCAGACGCTTTTATCCAAAGCGACTTACAAATTAAGTAGTCTTTAAGTAGTTTCTTAAAACTCTTTAGTGATTCTGCCTTACGGACAGAGTTGGGAAGATGGTTCCACCATGTTGCAGTGGTGAACGCCACGGAGTGAGAATGAGCTCCTCGGTGAGATGGAACCGCCAGGCGGCAATCATCACTGGAGCGAAGTGAACGAGTCGGAGTGTATTTTGAAAAGATAGAGTGAAGGTAGGAGGGGGAAGATCCAGAAATGGTTCTGTATGCAGTAGTAGTAACCAACTACACTGTAAAATCCTTTTTT
>JAFMOC010001072.1:35000-45190 GCA_019802505.1 Corydoras sp. C115 | reverse complement strand
CTCAGATAATCAATTATTTTGTCTATTTCTGTTTCTGACAGATTCGATTTACATCAGACCTGGTTTTCATTGAAAGATTCAAGAACACATTTAACACTACACTGCTAGTTGAGATCCCTGAAGAGAAGGTGCTTATTTATCAGGCAACTGCATGAGAAACACAAAAGCAAAGCCCCTCTTGCAATTGATTTACCCAGTACATCCAGTCCAAGAATGTTCATAGTAGACGCTTATAATAATTATTAGTTATGTCTATGTTTTGTTTTGCAGTTACACTTTACTGAATATAATTATTCATATTATTAAAATACTGTATATGCAACTCTGTTTTGAGGCAAAACGGAATTGTTAATTCTTACCCTGGTTTTAGGGAGAGGAGGCATGGTGGCTTAGTGGTTAGCATGTTCACCTCTCAGCACTGGGGAATCCCAATCTGGGTGGCGTTTTCATGTTTTCCCTGTGTCAGGGTGTGTTTCCTCCAGGTTCTTTCCTCCCACAGTCCAAAAACATAGATTGAAAGTAAATTGAATATTCTATATTGCCCCATATAAAGTGTGCTTGTGTGTTATTGGTGAAGGAGTGTGCCCAGCGATTGCCAGAACCTAAAACGCTCTCCCCTGGATGAGCATGGGGAGCATGACCCTAGTAAACGAATAAACGAAGATAATGAATGACTGATGTAAATGACTTTGTAAATGAAGGTGTTTATTATTAAAGGAGAAAAAAAATCCAAACCATCATGGCCCTGTGTGAAAAAGTGATTGCCCCCTTGTTAAAACACACTATAACTGTGGTTTTTAACACCTGAGTTCAATTTCTCTAGCCACACCTGTTCTCAATCAAGACATCACTTAAATAGGAGCTGCCTGACACAATAAAGTCCACCAAAAGATTCTTAAAAGCTACACATCATGCCGAGATCCAAAGAAATTCAGGAACAATTGAGAAATAAAGTAATTGAGATCTATCAGTCCGGAAAGGGTTATAAAGCCATTTCCAAAGCTTTGGGAATCCAGCGAACCACAGTGAGGGCCATTATCCACAAATGGCGAAGACATGGAACAGTGGTGAACCTTCCCATGAGTGGCCGGCTGCCCAAAATTACCCCAAGAGCGCAGCGACGACTCATCCAAGAGGTCACAAAAGACCCCACAACAACGTCCAAAGAACTGCAGGCTCACTTGCCTCAGTTAAGGTCAGCATTCATGCCTCCACCATCAGAAAAAGACTGGGCAAAAATGGCCTGCATGGCAGAGTTCCAAGAAGAAAACCACTGCTGAGCAAAAAGAACATTAAAGCTCGTCTCAATTTTTCCAAAACACATCTTGATGATCCCCAACACTTTTGGGAAAACATTCTGTGGACCGATGAGACAAAAGTGGAACTCTTTGGAAGGTGTGTGTCCCATTACATCTGGCGTAAAAGGAACACTGCATTTCAGAAAAAGAACATTATACCAACAGTAAAATATGGTGGTGGTAGTGTGATGGTCTGGGGCTGTTTTGCTGCGTCAGGACCTGGAAGACTTGCTGTGATAAATGGAACTATGAATTCTGCTGTCTACCAAAAGATCCTGAAGGAGAATGTCCGACCATCTGTTCGTGAACTTGGGTTCTGCAGCAGGACAATGATCCAAAACACACCAGCAAGTCCACCTCTGAATGGCTGAAGAAAAACAAAATGAAGACTTTGGAGTGGCCTAGCCAAAGTCCTGACCTGAATCCTATTGAGATGTCTCACTCACACACACACACTCTATATGGGGCAATTTGGAGAATTCAATTGACTTGATTCATGTTTTTGGACTGTGGGAGGAAACTGGAGAACCCAGAGGAAACCCACGCGGACACGGGGAGAACATGGAAACTTCAACCAGATAGGGATTCAAACCGGGAATCCCTAGCCCTGAGAGGCCAACGTGCTAACCACTAAGCCACCGTGCCGCCTACTAAGATAATATCATTACCAAATAAATGATGTTTTCAACTCGACATTGTATTTAAATGTTTTAATTGCAAAGAGCTCCTTATTAAAGGATCACTGAATTACCATTACAAATCATTATTACACTTACTATTCCTTTTATCATCATTTGCCTAATCACGTGAGATGAAAAGTTATAGAATTAAATAAAATGAATTTTCTTTTGATTTCTGCCTTTATACATGTTTTTCCTTTATTCACCAAGTCATTTAATTTAACATTGTATTTTATCTGTACTTTGTATTTTGTGATGCAGAGCTTATGGCAAGTTCCTCATTAAAATCCCATGACAAGCCTGACAAATAATCCTTTTATTGTCAGGTGTTTTTGAACATTGTAAGACCCTCGACTTCAAAGTATTAAAAACTCATCTTATTCATTTTCATAATTAATTACCAAGTTCACATTCAAAGTGATTCAAAGTCTAAAAGAGAATTTGTTGTCATATGTACAGTGAAGAAACCGGTTTCCCTGTACAATGAAATACTTTGAAGTATTTGCTTCACTCCACGAATGCCTAGAGGTAAATTTAAACACAAGAGCCTCCCTCTAAAATAAGAGTGACGATTGTAAATAGCCCCAGGTACAACTGATTACCCTTCAGGCTAACTGACCTCTATTTAGAGTCACTTGTAGTGGACTGTAGTGGTCTTCGGTATTAAATTTATTTATTTGCTTTTAGTAGATTTATAATTAATAAAATAGTGCTCTCAAATGGCCTTTGGGATAAAGACTACAATTAAGAGTGCTTACTTAAAATATATGGTTTGTATCTTCCATTATTGCAAACAAATAAGTATTCCATTATTGTACATTTTGTCATTTAGCAGACACTTTTATCCAAAGCGTCTTACGAGTATCCCAACTTCATGGCTGGGGTCAGAACACAGGGACAGAATCCCTGCAGCAATGAGGGTTAAGGGCCTTGCATAATGACCCACATCGGTAACTTCAGTGAACATGGGAATTGAACCCTCAACCCTCAGATTGATAGTCAACACCCTAACCACTGAGCTACCGCTATCAATATTGATTAGTTTTTAGTAACATATACGACAAAGACATAGTTGGCACATTTACCTCTCAGCGTTGAGGATCCAGGTTCAAATCTCAATCTGGGTGGAGTTTCCATGTTCTCCCTGTGGGTTTCCGGTTTCCTCCCACAGTCCAAAAACATGGATTCAAGATAAATTGAATGCTCTAAATTGCCCCATATAGAGTGTGTTTGTGTGTGTCTTTGTGTGCACCGTGCGACAGATGTAAAAGACAAACTGAATGGAGGGTTTTTAAATACTGTACACTGCAGTGAAGGCCTCTGTGGTTTTACCGAAGCAGGTTGCCGACCCTCCGATCCAAGAACGGTGGCATCTAATGCACTAACCCAGCAACAAAGAATTTTACGCATATTAAAAGTTCACCCTTGATTTCTACAACCATTGCCTTGGGGTATAAAGGTGTCTGGCTGACAGATGAGCATTTGCCATTCATTTACTCATGATCCTAGACATGCATGAGCAACCGCACCTCATACTTTTCCACCGTGAGCAGGAACAGATCAATCATGGAATCAAAGCAAATGACTCAAGACGACTGACAGAAGCCAAACTTGAGGTCTGTCTCAAGGTCAGCATTTAAAATCTGCAGGATTAGACTTCTAATCTAACTGTGTGTGGACATATGGAGCCTCAACCCATCAAATCAAGAGGAATGTTTTGAAAGCTCCATTGTTCCGAAAGACAGTGTAAGACAGCAATAAACAGTGTGATCCCCTGTCCTGGGTGTATATGCCCAGTGCCCAAAACATTCGCCCATGGATTGGCATAGGGAACCCCCCCCCCCACAACCCTAATAGAGGATTAAGTGGAAGATAATGAATGAAAAAAGAATAAATAAAATTGCAAGGACCATGGCTTTGCAGACAGAGTTACCCATCACTACACATAAGCACACTAAAAAATTAACCAAATCCCTACTGCTGTGTAAAAGTGAAGGCCACTTGTGACACTGAATACCATTTTTTTTTCTTGAAATAAAATGCTTCACCAGGCCAAATGACTACATGCATGTTTTACCAAAGCTTTAAGTAATACTTTAGCAACTAGATTTATTTGGGAATAGATCATCTTCAAACAGGTTTTAAGACCCAGACACAGAAAGTGTTATGGTCGTGAGACCGGGCGAGGTGGATTCGCTACTCGGAGATACGAGCACAGACGTGAGTACAGTCTCAAACGGTTTATTTTCCAAACAATAAACGTGGTGAAGACAACACACAACGCAGGATCGGTAATGCAGGGCGAGCAGTGATGACGTAGGTGGGAAGGCGTACAAACGGTCTAGGAGACTAGAGGAGTGCACTCGACGAAGTGAAGACAGCGGGGCGAACTGCACACACAAACACAGAGACAGCAAAATGGGCAAGGTAACAGAATCACAAGGGCTGGTAGTATCTTGGCTAGACAAGGGCTTGGCACAAGACAAACTGGCGGTGACGGAAGGGCGTGCAGGGTATATATAGAAAAACCGTGATAGTGCCCAGGTGCGCGTGATTACGGGGGCGTGAACACAGAACAAACCCACACCACGTGACCAAAACAACCAACCCACACCACGTGACCAAAACAACCGTGTCATTACCCCCCCCTCAACGGGTGCCTCCCGGCGCCCTAAATGGCTTGTCCGGGAAGCGACGGTGGAATTCGGCGATGAGGGACGGGTCCAGGATGGCCGCCCGGGGAACCCAGGAGCGCTCCTCCGGGCCGTAGCCCTTCCAGTCCACCAGGAACTGGATTCCCCGGCCACGGCGTCGGGAGTCCAACAGGCGGTGAACGGTATACGCGGGTTGTCCATCAATCAGGCGGGGGGCTGGGGCTTGGCGGTGTGGGGGGTTGAGCGGGGAGTGAACAACGGGCTTGATCAGGGAGACATGGAAGGTGGGGTGGACACGCATGGACCGGGGGAGGTGGAGGCGGACTGCTGCAGGGCCGATGATGCGGGTGATGGGGAAGGGGCCGATGAAACGTGGGCTCAGTTTGCGTGACTCAGTTCTTAGGGGAATGTTCCTTGTGGAGAGCCAGACGAGCTGCTCCACTCTGTAGCTGGGGGCCAGGCGACGTCTGCGGTTGGCGGTGGTGATGGACGTGGCCTGGGCCTGGCGGAGCGCTAGCAGGGTGTTCTTCCATGTCCGGTGGCAACGGCGGATGTGCAGGCTTACAGAGGGTACGGAGACTTCGGCCTGGTCCTCCGGAAACAGAGGGGGTTGGTAGCCCAGGGCGACCTCGAACGGGGACCTCCCAGTGGCGGAGCTGCGCGCGGTGTTGATGGCGTATTCGACCCAAGCCAGGTTCTCGCTCCAACGCTCGGGGTTCTGGGCAGAAACGCAGCGCAGGGTGGTCTCCACCACTTGGTTGGCCTTTTCCGCTTGCTGTTGGACTGGGGGTGGCTACCAGAAGAGAGAGAGATCTCAGTCTCAAAGAACTTGTGGAAGGCTCTCCATACCTGGGAGATGAATTGGGGTCCCCGGTCCGAGACGATATCCAGGGGTATACCGTATATCCGGAAGACTTGTTCAAAGCATAGCTTGGCCGTTTCTAAGGCAGAAGGAAGCTTGGACAAGGCGATCAGTCGTACGGATTTAGAGAAGCGGTCAATTATGGTGAGTATGACGGTATTACCCTTGGAGTTCGGTAGTCCAGTGACGAAGTCCAACGCTATGTGGGACCAGGGACGCCCAGGTATGGAGAGCGGTTGGAGTAGACCAGCGGGGGGCTGATGTGAAGCCTTGTTGCGGGCGCAGGTGGTACATGCGGCGACGAAATGCCTGACATCAGCTGCCAACGAGGGCCACCAGAACCGACGCCTGATGAGATCCTCGGTGCGCGCTCCTCCTGGGTGACATGCCCAGCGGGACTCGTGGCCCCACTTGAGCACAGCAGTGCGGGCGGCAGCGGGCACGAAGGTCCGATTGGGTGGTCCCAGCCCAGGGTCCGGGTCCTTAGCCAGCTCCCGTTCCACGATTCGACGTACCTCCCAGGAGACGCCTGCAACGATAAGACTGGGAGGGAGAATCGTTTCAGTCTTACCCCCTTCCTCCTCGTCCGAGAAGAGGCGTGACAGGGCATCGGGCTTTGCGTTCCGTGTGCCGGGGCGATAAGACAGGGTGAAATTGAACCGACCAAAGAACAGGGCCCACCGAGCCTGACGGGAGTTCAGTCGTTTGGCCGACTGGATGTAGGCCAAGTTCTTATGGTCGGTCCAAACCACAAATGGCTGAGCTGCCCCCTCCAGCCAGTGGCGCCACTCCTCCAACGCGAGCTTGACCGCCAGCAGCTCGCGGTTCCCGACGTCATAGTTCCTCTCTGCCGCCGACAACTTCCTGGAAAAGAAGGCACATGGGTGAAAACGGCCCTCTGCCTTCTGTGAAAGGACGGCTCCCACTCCAGCGCCCGATTCGTCGACCTCCACGACGAATTGTTTGGTGGGGTCGGGTTGGACCAGGATGGGAGCGGAAGTGAAGCGGGCCTTGAGCACGTCCATGGCGTCCTGAGCCTTCTGGTTCCAGCAAAACTTCAGCTTTGTAGACGTGAGGGCGGAGAGAGGTGCGGTGATGCTGCTATAGTCTTTGATGAAGCGCCGGTAGAAGTTGGCGAACCCCAGGAATCGCTGAAGTTCGGTTCTGGTGGTGGGAGCCGGCCAGTCGATGATGGCCCTGATCTTCTCCAGATCAGGTCGCACCGCCCCAGGGGACAGGATGAACCCCAGGAAGGAGACCGACCTCTGGTGGAAGCAACACTTCTCCGCCTTAACAAACAGGCGATTCTGGAGGAGACGACTTAGCACCATACGTACGTGCCGGATGTGCTCGCTGGGCGTCCTGGAGAAGATGAGGATATCATCCAGGTAGACGAACGCAAATCTATCCAGGAAGTCCCGCAACACATCGTTCACCAAAGACTGGAACACGGCCGGGGCGTTCTTGAGGCCGAAGGGAACCACGCGGTACTGGTAGTGGCCGCTGGGGGTGTTAAACGCCGTCTTCCATTCATCCCCCTCCCTTATCCGGACCAGGTGGTAGGCGTTCCGCAGGTCCAGCTTGGTGAAGATGGCCGCTCCCTGCAGAGACTCAAATACGGAAGATGTTAACGGCAGAGGGTATTTGTAGGGGACTGTGATGGCATTTAGTCCCCTGTAGTCGATGCAGGGACGTAGGGAGCCGTCCTTCTTGGAGACGAAGAAGAACCCGGCCCCTACGGGGGAGGTAGAGGGCTGGATGAGTCCGGTGGCGAGAAGCAGAATACTGCAATACTGGAATGGAACAGAATACTGGAATACCGAGAAGCAGATTCTCTCCTGATGATTGCCCTCTAGCGTCAGCCGCGTGGGTGAGGTGCGGTGAGTGATGGGAGACAACCGTCTTCCATCCAGCGCCAGGGTGTGGAGAGGATGCGCTAGGGGAGAAACAATTAATCCATAATGGTTAGCAAATTCCACGTCCACCAGATTCTCCTCTGCCCCAGAATCTAATAGTAGGTTTACGTTCACCTGTTTCTCCCGGATGGTGAGCACCGCAGGTAGGCTGAGTCGCTGTGCTTGGGGTCTCAGTGTGGGACTTGACAGGACCCCAAGTTCTACTGCCGAGCCTGGTCCTTTAGGGCGTACTGGACAGTCTCGTAGCAGGTGGCTCCCTCCACCACAATAGAAGCACAGCCCCTGGTCTTTACGGTGGCTACGGACTTCAGGAGCCAGCGTGGTACGTCCCAGCTGCATCGGCTCGGCCCCCTCGAACTGCTCGGGCTGGGGGGTGCCCCTCGGAGACGCTGGTGAGGTACGAGGCAACGCGGTGGCACGGACCTGGTCCCGGGCTTGGCGTTCACGGCGTCGCAGGCTCATACGTCCGTCAACGCGTATGGCGAGGTTTATTAGTCCCTGGAGAGCCTCGGTCGCGGGTCGCGAGTTCGTCCCGTATCCGTTCATTCAGAGCGTGGCGGAACACGCCGCGGAGCGAGCGCTCACACCATCCCGACTCCGCGGCGAGGGTCTGAAACTCAACGGCGAACTCCGCCACAGAACGAGCCCCCTGACGTACTGAGAGCAGGCGAGTCTCTATATCCTCGGAGTAGTCAGGGCGATCAAACACAGAGCGAAACCTCTCCAGGAACGAAGCGTAGGATGACCCCAGCGGAGATACTAACCCCTGTGCCGCCTCTGCCCAGCTGAGCGCGCGTCCACGTAGAAGTCCAATTACAAAGGCGATCTTGTGGGCGTCCGTAGGAAAACACGTGGGGCGGATGCTGAAGTACAGCTGGCATTGGAAGAGGAATCCACGACAGCGTTGAAGATCCCCCCCATAGGGTTCCGGGAGAACGGCAGTCCCGTCGGAACGTGTAGCAACCGCGGGCGGTGGGTTAGGTACCTGGCTCAACGGTGAGGTCACTGGTGCGGAAGCTGCGGGCAGCGCGGCGAGCGCAGACTGCAGCTGTAGAGATAGCTGGCTCACCAGATCAGCTAGTCCCTCCTGGCGACTGTACAGAACATCGAGCCGCGGATCATGCTGTTGTCCGGCTGGTGGTGGTTGTGCCGGCTCCGCTTCGGCAGCGCGTCGCTCCGAGGAATCCATGTGGCCAGTTTGTAATGTTATGGTCGTGAGACCGGGCGAGGTGGATTCGCTACTCGGAGATACGAGCACAGACGTGAGTACAGTCTCAAACGGTTTATTTTCCAAACAATAAACATGGTGAAGACAACACACAACGCAGGATCGGTAATGCAGGGCGAGCAGTGTTGACGTAGGTGGGAAGGCGTACAAACGGTCCAGGAGACTAGAGGAGTGCACTCGACGAAGTGAAGACAGCGGGGCGAACTGCACACACAAACACAGAGACAGCAAAACGGGCAAGGTAACAGAATCACAAGGGCTGGTAGTATCTTGGCTAGACAAGGGCTTGGCACAAGACAAACTGGCGGTGACGGAAGGGCGTGCAGGGTATATATAGAAAAACCGTGATAGTGCCCAGGTGCGCATGATTACGGGGGCGTGAACACAGAACAAACCCACACCACGTGACCAAAACAACCAACCCACACCACGTGACCAAAACAACCGTGTCAGAAAGAAAATATATACAAAATGTTTATTGCATTAAGTACTATTACATTAATGTTACCAATACACACATGGAGTTCATGTTTTAAAACATCTTTAATTCCCAAACTTATATTAGATTACAACAAAGTTTTATTTTTGGAGTCAGTACAAGTTTTTTTCTTTTTTTTTTATTTTCAATGTAAGTCCAAAAAAGACCCCATAATAGGGGATTATCCACCAATAAATCATACATACTCTGTAGTGTTACTGACCAGGAGAGAAAAAGTCATGGATCTTTAAAGGTGCCATGTAGTCCACTATCTTATTTTAGAAAATGCACCTTAATTTCCTATAAACCTCTGTGGGTTATAAAGTTTCTCTGATTTCCTGATAATTGTCAGTTTTTAAACACACAGAGAAAACTATTTTAGAGGTTCACCTATTAAGTTCACCTCCAAAGCTTCAAAAACAACAAAATAAAATAAAACACAACCTCCCCAAAACAGCTGTAACAGGACAGAGTAACAGAGTAACAGGACACCAAACACACATAGGGAGGATGTCTTACAAAAGCTATTAATTCATTCAATCATACAAAAAGTGTTCATACATCTAAAGACCTGCCCCGATGGGGCAAAATAGTAGCTGGCCATGCTGATTCTTTGAGCCTACAGTCTACGAGGCAGCAATCTTGAATCAATACAAGCTGAATAAGCCAGCACGTTAAAAAAATGTTCAAAAGCAAATAGCTAATTCATATTGAGGTCACACTACACATTCTCCAACAGCAGGGGGTCAGCTGGCTGACAGAGTGGGTCTCTATTGGAAGCCATGCTAATTCCAGTACAAACCGGATGGCAGAGTGCTGCTACTTTATGCCAACTTACTTGAAAAGTCCTCCAACTGAAAACTAGAGCCCGAAGGCTTAATTTTCTGCACTAGCCCCAGGTGCAATGTTGGAATTGAACAAGGATTGACACATAACTAATACAGTTAGATGGAAACAACTCGAGTCCATGCTCCTCAATGCCTGAATAGATTAGAGAGGGCTAGGGAAGTTAAAGGTGTGCTTGAAGCAGAGTGGGATGCAGCTTGGGTATGTGTGTTCGATAAGCCCCACCAA
>JAFMOC010001072.1:0-27500 GCA_019802505.1 Corydoras sp. C115 | reverse complement strand
TATGTGAGATTGAATATTAAAAAATGCTTAATAATACTTACATGTTGAGTATTTAAATTTGAAGCATATGGTAGTGCTGCATTTTACATTTGCAGCATTTAAAGCTACAGTAAGAAAAAACAAATTGGCTTATTAACAATTAGTTTTTCTAAAGTTTATACACTTATGATAGTAAGTCCAATCTACACATTTATTTGGTTGCTGTTGGCACATTTGGCTGACTTGGGAATACAATGCAAAAAATAGAGACTCCAATTGGCCAACAATTACATACAAAAATGGACCACCTACAATGTCTTAAAACCGACAACTGACAGAACCATGTGCGCCCACTTCTGCCAATAACAATGATCCTGAACTCAAACTGGATGAGCGGAGCAAAAATTTAGTGAACATTCTTTTTTTTAGGTGTAATCTTTTATAGGACAAAACTGGCCTACATCAAATGGGAGTGCAGAATCTGCATTGCTTATGCATGTATACCAAGCATCAAACTGCAGTTATATAAATAAGCTAGAAAATGCTGTGTAAATCGATTGAACACAATACATTTGTAGGCAATAGGTCTGTTATTTGAAGCAATAAAAAGCAGTGTTCCCCCCCACCCCCCATGCATTAGCTACCGTACTTCATGAACATAAAACAAAACGTGTACGACCATTTGGCCTAAAAATAAAATCTGAGCTTAAAGAACTAAATCTTAACTAAAACTGCATAGTTTAAGCACCCTGTAACTTGATAACCCTTGGCAACTTTAAAAAGCCAAAAATCTTGATGGAAGTGGTCTAAAACAAAAGAGCTTTTATTGACCCAACACCTGTTTTTAGGCACTAAGGGCACTAAGAGCTCAAACACCTAAATGTAAATTGTTGAATGAAATCATTACATTTATAGTATTCTTTAAAATTAGGCATTACTTAATATATTTCCGAATTCTATGCATCTTAAACATTTTTAATCCTTCACTGTTTTTCAGACAGATTGTAAGCTTGTGTCTATAAGGCTTCACAGACAAATGTATAAAAGATTTTGTTTTCTTTAATATTTCAGAAAAGACTAAATAAATCCAAGGGTAAAAAGACATAAGGCACTATTTTATGTCTCTCAATGCAATTTTAATCTTATCAAACAAATTTTAGTCCGAGAACTTCTTGTTTATGTTAATAGCATCTGTTAGGATTGAAAGAGGCAGAAAGAACGAGCCTATGCAAAGATGGTCGCCTCAACTGATTTATTGAGGACAAAAGAATACTTCATGGACACCTCCAGTAACTCACGCTGGCCAGCGGTCTTCCCTCCTCAGCGTTCTGATGCTGTCTCTCTCCGCGTCTGAGTAAAAGTGCTCCTCCCTTGTGTATACCTGGGTGTATATGCCTTACGTCTAGTTCCCGCCCCTTAACTGCTTTAAGCCAATCACAAATTACCGCCCTAGGTTTTAAATCAGCCAATCCCAGCCCAGTATTTTCCTAGTGGCGGGAAATCCAAGGTCCTTTGTTTGTCTTTCGGCCATATTGGAATTCTCATAATGTATAAGGAATTTAAAATTCCTGACAATTCCCCCTATGGGAGCACCTACATGCTCCCATAAATAATTTTTAAATTAAAAATTCTACGGCCATAAATTTTAAGCCAAACGTTACACATTACCATTTCTAAAAATTTGCCCATTATTATTATATATTATTATTATAATTAACCCAAATCTAAACGCAACTAACTTCCAATACGACTTTTACAAGTTCACATAACTGAATGCTGAGGAGGCAGAGCGCTAATTAAACTACCCCCCTCTAACTAAAATACCTCTTGAAGGTGCCCAACATATTACATGGCCATATAGGCTGAAAACACAATTCTAAAACAAACATCTATCAATTATACTAATAGAGACCGCGCCTAACGAGACAGCCTCCGTCCCTACACTCACAAACCCAAAATAACACCCCCCTTGGCACCACTGTTGCAGAAACTTTAATACCACCCCCCTTGCAGCCCTGTTACAGAAACTTTCCCAGAAGATTCTTCAATGTTCTGTTCTCCTGGTCAGTATCTGCTTTAGTCTTTTAGTTCTGTAGTCCCAGCATTCCCTCGTCGGTTCTTGAAGTTCCTTCTATCGTTGTCGTCCTCCTGTTGTCATCAATGGCAGCTCCCTTGTTGTCAGCGGCTCTCTGTCATCATCAGCAGCAGCACCCTCGTCGTCATCACTTTTCTAAAAGCAGAGTTAGCAGCCACCTCTATACCACCCTGAATTGGTCTGTTGACACATCCAGCGAGGCATCCTCTTCTTCCTCCAGGGACTGGTCTCCATTGCCCCGTGGATCAGCATCCTCACCGCAGATCCATCCTGATCACCACTTCACTTCCTAGAGAATCTAGTTTCACCCCTACATCCAGCCTCATTTAATCTGAAACACACTGATCATCTAGAGAACAGGTTTAGGACATGGGATCAGGACTGAATTTCATGTCTGTTGGAAACGGGAACTCCAGCAGCTCAAGAATAATGTGCTCTGTTTTAAAGACAAAATAAATCATTGCAACGAGCATGTTTAAGGCCAGATAAGGAACAATAAGTTAATCTCAGACAAGACTGTTATGAATGCTTCCATACAAGCTAATTGTGGTGGTTTCATTTAATGAGCTGCCCAAAATGCAAAACCAGTATGTTGATATTTAAAAGATGATCCCTGTGTAGAAATTTAAAGCTGAGTGAAAGAGTGCACCAATAACCAACCTAGTTTACACTTAAGGAACAGTAAAACCGCGAGACCTTAAAACTAAAACTAACAAAACCAAAATCAACCCATACAAGCACTGTATAAAATAAAAATAAAATTCTTACTGCATGTGGCTACATGCTCAACATTTTTCCCATATATTTTCGTTATGAATTATTTTACCTAAATACGTTGGTCGGATGCCTTATAATATATACATTAAACAAACCCCAATAAATAAATAAAACACTGGAGGATAACGTGGTGGGCACATCTAATCAGAACTGTCCAGCACTGCTTGGGTCACACGGCAACAGTCGCACAATGGATGGGTCACTTTTGCACTCTTAATAAACTCCTCCAGGGACAGCTTACCATACAAATCTATATAAAAAATACAACAATTACAACAGCTTTGTTCAACAAATAATTATGCCGTATATATGTATGTATACAATACTGTCTCTGTATATTTGGCACCTGTCCGCATAAAATATCTATAATGAAAAATGTGACATTCCAATAGGAAAATGTATTTAGTGAAATGATGCAACTGCGATTCACCAAACATTTTCCCACACTACTTAAAACAGTAGTTAAAATGAAAATGTAAATGGATATTGAATGATCTATTGGAGGTCGTTTCAATACGGTAAGGGTATAAATAGTTAAAGCATAGGGAATTTTGATAACCACAAATATTTTATGGATCTTAATCCTGATGTATATAACACCCAATAATATTCAGGGAGGAAGTATGACAATTCCTAATATAAAAATATAGATATTTCTAGCTGCTATGAAATTTAAAGCAAAAATGTGGACATGCTGCCACAAAATTTAAATTTGATTAACAACCTCTTTTAACCATAAGCTGTTAGTAACGCTAGAACTGGCTACTGTATCATATAATGGGATAAAATAAATTAATAAATCTGAATTTCTAACCACAGTGGATTTTGGCTGTACGCTGACCAATAAGGATGTGCCATTATCATATCGTTCACAACACAAACATTGTGAGTGATATTCCCACTTGTTAGACCAATGACATCATGCAGTTATGCATGGTATAGCTTCATTACCTGAGTCATTTAGGATGACAAGGCAGTATGTTAAAGCAGCACAGTGTCTCAAAGAGAGGAAACTAGTATGTGTGTGTATGAGAGAGACACAGCATTTCTCAAAGTGTTTAGTGTGTCCCACTGGTGAGTGCAGAGGATAAAACAGTAGTATGTTTCTGTGTAAAATAAGTGTTGTCATATTGCCAAGACTATCGTATATATATAGAATTACCCTTGATGTCATGTTTTTTCCAGTCCTGTGTTTAATATTCTGAGACTCTCATCTCATTACTTTTATTCTCTACTAAAGTTGCATGGGATTCTTTCTGCCCATCACAGGGTGAAAGTTTCAGGCGCTGGGCAGATACACCCAGGACAGAGCGCCAATCTATCGCTGGGCACACACTCACTCATACACGCACACACTCTACATGGGGCAGACTGAAAACCAACTAATTTTACTTCTATTCAAGTAAGCATTTAGTCTATTATTTTATGTCTTCATTATCTTTATTGTATGCTACATGACTTGTTATGTAATCAGACCTATGGTCAGCACCAGTGTTAAAAAGGGCAAAGCAAAGATCAAAACGTGAAAATCAACCCAATCAAATTATTTCCAACCAAATAACAATTAGTGGAACCCAGAGAAGCTTTTTCTAAATTTTCATAACAATTCTGAATTTGCAAATTATGTGGCGAAATACTAAGCTTGACAAAGCACTAAATTCAGCCACCTGTTAAATCCGACGGTAAATCTGTAGGTGAGAATGGACCGAAGGGAATCACAACACCTTGTTCTGCAATTTTAAACCTCATTAAGGACTCCAGAAGACAATTAAATACCAAATATTCTGCCATTAAAACTGCATCTAATACAATAATACTAGCAAAGGTGCCAATAACTGAAATGTATTTATCATTTTTGTCACGAAACTTGTCACCAAGTAAGGTTACAAAAAACATGAAAAGACTTATATTTTGAATTTTTATATGCAGTCATCATAGTAATTGTGTTTAACTCCTCCATAACCATGTTCAAATACTAATTGGATATTTGCAAAGAAATTGAAATTGCAATTTTTTTTTTTTTCACAACTACTCCCCCCTTTCTGGAAAAGAACAGCATTAACAATGCCTTCTTTTACAGAAACATCTAGGTAAAAGGGTTTTGTGTAATCAGGGGACTGAAGGTTTTCAGCGTGTGCTAAACTTTGTGTAACTCAGTAAAGCATTGCTCTAATTTTGGGTCCCATTGTTTATGTGGCAAACTACCAACTAACTGCCCTTCACATGCGTTCCCTACCTGCTATCTCCATTACATTTCTGTTGCTTCCAGCCATAAGTCACCACACTTTCTAAAAGTTTCACCATGTCTATATCTACTCATATCAGCTCCCTTAAGAGCTGGCAAGGATGTTAAACTATAAGTTACGGGGTATATCCTTAAGAATATCCCATACATACTATTTTATGCTTAAAAATGGTGTTTTCGGTCCTTCCTTTCAAACCTCTTCCACTATTTCAATCAATATTCACCTCTTTTTACCTTCTAATTTAGCTATTACCCCTACTTCACCCCAAACACAGCATCTTACCTGCTGTGTATTATTCAACTTAACACCCACACTTAACTCCCTTCAGTTAATGGTGGCAATTTAGTCATTATGCCCTCTTTATGGCTTCATGGCTGGTAAACCCTTTGCCCAATCTGTATAGTAATTGCATGCTATTGACCATTTTTCCCCTACTATCCAGTGTACATGTATTATTATTAACCAATTTGCTATAATATGTTAACTAATTGCTTTCAACAGCTTTACCCCGTCCAACATGGAGTTCAAGTCCACACTTGCAGTACCTTAATTGATAAAATTTATCAGTCAAGCTTCTACCTTCTCAGGCAGACTGAAAACTATATCAATGGTAACTTTCAACTGTGTCCTTCTGATAAACTCCTTTATCCCAAATATACTACTCAACTCTAGGTTCTAGCAACCAAATATATTACCATGTGGGGTCGTAGTATGAGTATCAATCACATGGCTCTATATTAGAGCTGAGGATTCATATAATTATATACTTTAATGACCATTCTATACCACTTACCATAATATCTGATCCAGTATACAAATGTCGTCACATTTGTCTGAATCAGCAGTAAAATAGGCTTAATATATTATCTGGGATCCCAACATTAAAATACCTAAAAATAATAAAAAAACTAAACCTCATTTCTGGTTACATAGTTATTGCTGGCATGCACTTCCTCTGACACACATAGCACAAAGTATTAAGTGTGTGGAGGAGAGGTGTCACTCCAAACCCTATAAACCCAACGCTCAATGTAAAATTGTGTCCAGTGTGTTGCGATGACGAATCTGGCTGCTGAACCACTCAAGCACCTGTGTGAGAAATTAAAACATGGCATGACTACATTTTGAAACTTAAACAAGCACAATGCAAAGGCTTTTAATATTTTATGAAAAACAGCAATTTTAATCACAAAGATGTGCTGCTACAAATAATCATTTAAATCAAATCAAAACAGTCGTTATCTTAAAGGTGGTATTTTTCTGATGTTTGATTATTGGTACAAGAGGTGAACTCAGAGCCATATGCAAAAACTTTTAGAAGGAAAGTTGACGGTAACCAGAAGTAAGACTTGGCCCAGGCACTGCATTAACAAATCACTGTTAAACACCTGTACCATCACCAACATGTGTGTGTGACAAACAGTAAAAAGAAGGTGGGGGATCTAGAATAATAATTATTAAATATGTGTGTATTGAAGCTACTGTAGATAAGGGTCACTGTGTCCTTTTACTGTAAGGACATTGCATGTGCATGAACAAGGACAAAAACCAAGTCTCCACCTAGTGCTCATGTTGCTACCTGCAAAATCCATGTCTCCAGAATCAAATCAACTAAAGCCTGAGGGTGTGTAACATGTCAATCACTGCTTAAGTACATGTGACATGAAGCCCCATCACATGCATGGTCTCAGTAAAGCTGAAAATTCACTAAAACTAATTTTACTTTTAATTTTACTAAAGCACTTAATTTTATAATAATTCACTTAACACTTGTACAAGTCTCACTATTTGGTTTTAGTTGTACAGGTACAGAAGTGTGAACTGCAATCTTAAATTTATATTTTCATTATTATATTATTGTTATATTTACTTTTTCTCACTTATACAGGGTGGATGGCAAAGTAAGAATTACATTGCCCCAAGAAAAACATTTCTATATGTGCATATGACAATGTGCTTTGAGTTCTTGTAATTAAAACATCACAACCTAAGAAATTAGTTGGACAATTTGGAGAATATAGAAAGGAATGGATTATTTGCACTGTGTTCCCTGAAGCAGTGGCCCAGTGTTAATTAAAAAATCAAATTGTTCACCACCTGCACAACTGGTAACAATTGGTGCTTGGATAATTTCTCAACCTGTGAAGGACACATGACTAATTTGGAAGGTGAGTTGGAGGTGTTTCATTAAGACCTTATTGGTTGGGCACAAGCTGTCTACTGGGATATGGCCCAGTGATCTATTGGCGCCATCTACTGGTGTACCCTGTAATGACACCCAACACAGGTAACTGTTAAGGTGGGTGAAGGGCTGCAAGCATTGTATTGACCATATGCTATGTGGGAGGAGCTATACGTGAGGTTGTGGCGGCCATTTTAAATCCTTTGTTCCAACTCAACTCTACCATGCTGCTAAAATATTAGCCTTTGGCTAGGTGTGTGCTAGTTGTCCTGAAGTAAGTCAGCCATTTTAATTAAGTTAATTTAGGTTGTATACCACACAAGCAGAACACAAATATTACTTACCAAGCTATACACTTACTTACCAGCTAAATTACTTACCACAAAATGAACTCTCCCCCCCATTTCTCAAATAAAACATCAAGCACAAAACAGAACTTTACCTTTTGAGCTGATTTCAACCCCCAGCGTGCACACACGTGTTGCTGCTCCACACAAGACAAACACAAGACACAAGACAGACTCCCCAAAAAAATTCCCTGATATTTGCACCGGAGAAATTTTGAATTTAGCCTCAATTTGGAAATTTACCCTGCTAATCAGGCACGACGGGACCCCAGGCCTCTCTCGATCGTTCTAGCCAATAACCAGTTATTTTTCCAACCATTGGATAAGTACCCCGTTGGAAAACCTCCCGATTCTTATTTTATAATTACTGGTCTGAAACCCTGTTTCACGAACCCAGTTATTCCTAAAAAAGCACCTAGAACCTTCTTATCTATAAAACGCTTACTAACCCGAATGTAGGCATAGGCCCGTTCACCTTTACCACACAATCGTACGCCCCTATAAACCGGTTCTATCCCAAAAAACGCTTTATTAACCCAAATGTGGGGCATGGGCCCTCTTCACCAACTTTGCCACACTCTTCGCGCGTTCCTCTTAAATATAACTCAAACTACGTTTTATACTCGAGCATAAACTTCGGTGCCGATATCAGGAATGGTACCAAATAAATCTACCTTCCAGTGTCCATGAAGAATTCTGATTACTGTAACAATTTATAACACTTACGGACCCCGGCATTCACACATACTCATTAAAACTAAATATTGAATGCAGCTAATTATGCAGTAAATCTGCTTACCTTCTGCGCGCCTATAATGAGTATACATGAAATCAGGAGTCCAGGTCCAGTACCGAAATTATTGTTCTCCTGCCTATTTTCAAAACCATCCTCTGCTACCATTTGTTAGGATCTTTTGATTTTGAAAAAGGCAGAAAGAACGAGCCTATGCAAAGATGGTCGCCTCAACCATGGACACCTCCAGTAACTCACGCTGGCCAGCGGTCTTCCCTCCTCAGCGTTCTGATGCTGTCTCTCTCCGCGTCTGAGTAAAAGTGCTCCTCCCTTGTGTATACCTGGGTGTATATGCGTTACGTCTAGTTCCCGCCCCTTAACTGCTTTAAGCCAATCACAAATTACCGCCCTAGGATTTAAATCAGCCAATCCCAGCCCAGTATTTTCCTAGTGGCGGGAAATCCAAGGTCCTTTGTTTGTCTTTCGGCCATATTGGAATTCTCATAATGTATAAGGAATTTAAAATTCCTGACACATCAAAAACCTCAAGTTAGATATTTACTTTTTGCAGAGGGTGCATATATGTTTGTGGTAGCATTCCATATCTGTTTTAAATTTCATCCTTAGCAAACAAACTACTAAACTCTCTTGACTTATAAATGTTAATAACCATATACTAATGTTATTGTTTGACATTTAACAATAACTTTAAAAAGAAAGAGCAAAAGTTTATTATGTACTTTTAACTTTCAGAAACAAGCCTGCAGCTTCCTTAAGGGATTAGCACATTAATGCATCACTACCATCATCTAATCTCAATTTACACATCATTTATAAATTCTTTGAAGAATACAGATGGATTTTCATGTTTATTTAATTTATTTTTCTTTTTTTTTGCAAATTCAAAACAATATAGATTCTGTAGAAGCTTGTTTGTGCTTTTTACAGATCTAAAAATAACTTTTAAGAATCCTGACTGGGAAATACAATCCAACAAATTTACTGCATAGTAAGATCAACCATTCAGCAGCAGTCTGTTTTTTCGTATGTGTTGCTTCATACAAAAGAAATTCACAGAATTTATCATATTAATTTATCGTTATTTCCATATGCCCATAATTTGGCCAACATTTGTTAATGGAACCTGTATGTATGTGTATGTATATATATTTATATATTTTAACATTTGTTTAAGTTATATGCACATGTATTATCCAGGTGTTTGAAATCATAAATAAAATAATCATTTCAAATGTTGTGTTTTTGTTGTTTTTATATGTTGATCAGCATAAATAAAATGCATGTATTTGTCATTGTGTACAAAAATTGCACATGTTTATTTGTAGAATAAAAGACCAGAATGATTCATGGTAATGTAAAATGTTGTACTGTTCATGACTGAGCCATAAGTGGTAGAAGGAGTGAAAAGCTTGCAATAAGTGTATTATCCAAGTAAAATAACTATATCTTTAATTTCATGGTTACATGCAGGAAAGGACTGAACAAGTAAGTCTTTAAGGCTTTCTAAAAAACATGCCTGTACAGCTTACATTTACAGAATGCCTTTGGACAAACCACAAGACTTCTGGAACAATGTCCTTTAAATAGATGAGACCAAATTGTAGATGTTTGGCCATGAATCACAGTGCCACTCTTTTGTGAAAACCAAGCCCAGAACAAAACTGGTGTGGCATCCACAGCAAAAAGGCTGAAGACAAGTTTTATAATGGTCCTGCCAAAGTCCAGACCTTTTACCAAGCAAAATGCTATGGCTGGACATTGGGAGACCAAAACAGAGACATCAATGAATGGAAGCAAAGTGTATCTTACTGATTTTCAGTAATAA
The DNA here is from genome assembly GCA_019802505.1 of Corydoras sp. C115. Lineage (NCBI taxonomy): Eukaryota > Metazoa > Chordata > Actinopteri > Siluriformes > Callichthyidae > Corydoras > Corydoras sp. C115. The sequence goes on along the minus strand of JAFMOC010001072.1, from coordinate 17,295 downwards.
ATAGTCTTGTGGTAGCACGGTGGCTTAGTGGTTATCATGTTCGCCTCTCGGCGCTGGGGATCCAGGTTTGAATCCCATGTTTCTATGCTCTCCTCGTGTTTGTGTGGGTTTCCTCCCACAGTCCAAAAACCATGGATCAAAGTAAATTGAATGCTATTAATTGTCTCATATAGAGAGAGAGAGAGAGTGTGTGTGTGTGTGTGTGTGTGTGAATATGTGCCCGGTGAAAGATTGGTGTCCTGTCCTGGGTATGTCTGCCCAGCACACGAAGCATTCTCTGGATAGGCATGGGGAACCCCACCATGACACTAGGATTAAGCGGAAGATAATGAATGTGTTAATTCATATAGTCTTATGGAAATCATGAGCACCCTATTCAAAAAGACAGACACAGCTCTCCAAAGAACAAATTGCTGAACATAAAATTGATAGTAACACTGTTCTTTAAGTTTCTACGTTATGAAGTTGAATGATTCACCTTCCTCAAAAACTGTAATCTGAAACTATTATTACTATGAAAATTATTAAGTTATGAAAGTTATTACTAACTATTACTACTACTATCAGCATTATTCTGGTCCTGAATTAGTCTGACATTAGACATGTTCTGTGGTTAGATGAATCCACGTTTCAGCATGTTTTTTGGAAAAATGTGAACAAATCCCATTTACCATAAATGGAAAAAGATGGTTACACAGCATCTGTGATGTCATCGGTGTACATCAGTGTCCACTATATAGCCCATTTCCATACGCAATTGATAATTTCATGTGTATAGCTATGCATGTTGGAGTAATGTAATGTAAAGTAAACCTTCATCTGTAAAAGTGCTTCAAAAGTGCTTCAATTTAATTGTGATAACTGATTTTCTCCCATAATTTTAGCTTTTAGGTTATTTTTTATTAACAAAGGCAGTCTACTGTACACATAAAACTAAAGGCTTAAACTTAAACTTTAACTGTTTGCGACACTCATTCCAATAAGACACCACTATGTAAAAAAAAAAATCCTGTTAATCACAACATATTTATTTGCTTGATAATTGGGTAGTCTGATACAAAATATTATATATATTTAAGATATATAATATATATATAAGATTTTGACAAAAGACTTAAAATATGAAATTAATTCTAAACCACTTTAGATTCATGTTTCAATCTTAAACCTATATTGAAGAGGGCCGTATATACAGAGAAAGTATTTACTCATTTTTTATTCTTTCTTTTGATGGAGCTTTAAGTCTGATTTAAGCTGCTATTTTGATGATGTTTAAGTCAACTCATACAACATGGTAAATGTGCTTAAATTTTATGCCTTTTCAATTTTTCTTTTGTAATAAGTACATTTACTTCCAATTTGAGACAAAGAGTGGAAAGAATCACACATGTACATAAAAAATAGAATGTTTTGGACAATAGAATGCATGGCAGAAAATCTTTGTTGTCTCAAATGTCAGGAAACATTTCCTCCTGGGAACCAACCCATAGACTTGCGTCTTCTGTAATGGACATTTGTTTTAAATACATTCATTCATTCATTCATTATCTCCCGCTTTATCCTCTATAAGGGTCGCGGTGGGGTTCCCCATGCCCATCCAGGGGAGAACGTCTCGGGCGCTGGGCAGATAGACCCAGGACAGGGCGTCAATCCATCGCTGGGCACACACTCACTCACACAGACACACTCTATATGGGGCAATTTTGAGAATTCAATTGACTTGATCCATGTTTTTGGACTGTGGGAGGAAACCCACGCAGACACGGGGAGAACATGGAAACTCCACCCAGATGGGGATTCGAACCGGGAATCCCTAGCGCTGAGAGGCGAACGTGCTATCCACTAAGCCACCGTGCCACTGTTTTACATACATAAATATTTATATTTTTGAACTGTTCTATAAATTATTGCTGTCTTATAAAGAGGACTTCAAATGATAAGAAAAATGGTTTGAGTGCTGGAAACCTCCCATTTCTTTCTCTCCAATATGGCTGCCATAAGAACAAGCACATTTTATGGAAGGAGGAAAATTATGTAAAATATTGTAAATTATTTGTGATTTTTTTTATATTGAACATCGCGTTCAAAGTGCATTCCAGTTCATCTCATCTTTTAGTTTAGATTGCTCTTCATATTAAAATTTATTGTTAGTATATGAGTGAACGTTATGACGCTACAAGCAAATTAATTAACAAGGTGAATTTTATGTATTTAACGTATTGGCTCGCTTTTAATATAAAAATGGTCTTTTGTGGACAGTTACTCCACTAGGTGGTGTTATATCGCCCTAGCACCCACTTTTACACCTGTAATAAACAGGAAATATCTAGCCCTATAAAGCCTGAACCATTTAAGGATTTCCAGAAAATTCAAAATTTTTTTAATTGAGTGTTTATTTGACCATATGTAAAATTCCCCCCCAAAAAAATTGAAATTACACATTGCAAATATGTTTTGTTTTGTACCATATTTGATACATCAGGGGTTTTTGCAATATATTGCTCACAGCATGTTTTTTTTTTTTTTTTTTTTAATTAACAAAAACATCCACAACATATATATTTATTTACCCTTTACACTGTAATGGTCCTTAAAATGTTTACTCAGGTTATTTTAAGCTTAGAAAGGATCTCTATAACGCTGCACTCTTTAAAACCTGGGGGATGTGGGAGGTGGGGGGGTGGTTTCTCCTAGTTCTAGAGAGGATAGTCATCTGCCACACTTGAGTTTTCCCTTTCCTGCACTTTTTCCTTGTAACAGAGGTGCCAAAAGCAGCCTTAAACCTTTGCAGAGCCATGGGGCATCAGTTTGTTCTGGTCTCTTCTGTAGAGGTTTCATGATAACTGCCACTGTGACAGTGTGCTACCAAATGTACATATACCATCTTCAGGATCTGAAGTTGAACTTGTAAAGTGCAGACAACATATTAAGAAGGTAACTCCTCCCATGAACTTGTATGTTTCAACAATGGCTGGTCTGGGAACCATTTTGTGGGTTTTGGATTTTCTATCCCAGCATTTCACAGTGCCCAGTTGTTTGATGCCAATAAAAGAAGAAAGTTGGTTACAGCTTTGTCACACCATCTTACAATAATGGTGTTATCCTGGTTTAATCTGTAATCCAGAGACCATTTTCTATTTGTCTTCAATTGTATCTCATCCAACATGTTGCAATCTATTATCCTATTTAGTCGGACTGTGCCTATGTAGTAGATTCCTCTTTCTTTCAAGTATTCCACTAATGCAACTGATGTAAAATAGTGGTCTGCAAAAACCTTGTGATTTTTTTTTCCTGTTGAAAGGGTTGAGATCATTTTCAGGACAACATCTCCAGTAGCCCCAACATCATATTTAGCTTGATCTGAATTTTCTGCCTCTTGGTAAACGTCAAAGTCATAAAGAAAGCCACTTGTCCAGCACGTCCCCACATCTTGAACCCCAATTTATGAGGTTTTGCTGGAATGTACGCAGCATTGCTGGCGTTGCCAAGCCTGTTATCTGAGTCTTCCTCAACACAATTAAATTCAACAGCTGGAGGTCAAATAATTTATTTTCCCACTGATACTCTTTCGTTTTTCCAATTTGCCTCTTGCTGTATCCTTTGTTGTTATTTTATGTATTGTTGTCTGGTCAACATTTTTATGTTGCAAGTACTTGTCACTATTATTTGAATTTTCTTCTGTACACATTGCAGTGGGTGTCCATTCCTCCTCATCGTTATTATCTTCCCCTAACTACTCCAGGTCACTTGAATCACCATCAAAAATCATCTTCAGGACAAAACTGATTTGTAATTCTAATCGGTTTTTTGTGTTGTAATTAATTTTATTTATTGAAAATCAAAAAGCAAAAGACAATTATTAGTGATTGAATTATGGAAACATCCAACTAATCATCAATATTTTAATATCTACTCTAAATATATATTTAATAAGAATATGTAAAACATTTAATTAGTTTTGTTTAATAATTAAGAGTTTATGTGGCTTTATGCACTGCATAATGCAAAAAATGCCATAAAGTACTTATTTCTGGATAAATGACCTTATAAACCGGCTGTATAAAATTTGATACACACATTTTCAACACGATTTTACAACAAAATAAATTATGAAATATTAAGTTATTTTAAGTTGAATACATTCAGTAAATACTCCTACTTTAATATCAGTAATAATTTGAGTGTTTGTCTTACCTTAACTTTTAGTAAATTTGCAAAAATGTCCAGGCAAAATCCCAGTTGAGTCGCATGTTGAAAGCAGCCATTTTGGATGTCTCAATTAAAGGTCCTCCAGTGCGTACAAGGCACAGATAATTCGCCAGGAGGTAGAAGACGTATATGATTTGATACAAATGGTTTTTTTTTTATAGGAAAAAAGTTATCACACTGATAATGTAGGGGTTTCAAAAACTGATGTATCAAAATGATTCACTTGGTGTTATAGGGCTAGAAACTTATCTATAGTCTAGGTTCATTACGAGTTCATTAAACATTACTTTTCAGAATGATAAGATTTGATTAGGAGCCCCCACACACATTAAAGTTTTTAATTATTTTAATTTAACTATAAAGTTATTAAAAGATTTTAATTCGTTTTATTAAAGTTTTTACTTAATTAATTCGGAATTATTTGCATCAACTTTCAAAGCTCAATTGGTTTTCTGTGCTTAAGAGTGGCTGTTAAACATGTTGCCTGTTGGTTTACTTGTAATATTCAAACTATTCTTGCATTTCAAGTTCCAATTTTATATTATTTAAGTTTTTTCATCTTGCTTTTGTTCTTTTGTACTGTTTTAGGTTATTCACTTGACTTGAGCTGTATAAATGTCACTAATAATTGTTGGTTTGTATTATAAATTAGAAAAACAATACAATGTATATTTACAAATTCCTTATTAATAGGTAACACATGGGTGACACTTTACATCTGTAAGACATGACACTCTCGCGTCTACTAGGCGTTCACCACGCCTCTCACCGGAAGAGGGGCGTGGGATGTCGCCGGCGTTCTAATTGACACCTGTATTTAAGGTGCGCAGGTACAGGACTCGGCGCGTTGGATCGTCGTTGTTAGCACGATTGTTGCACGTAATCCTCTGATTGTTTCGTGTTTTCCAGCCGTGATCCGTGTACCGGAGGTCCCGTCCGGCGTCCGCTTTCTCGTCTGCGTCTGAGACGCACCTGCTGCACCCCCCGGCCCAGGACCCTGCTGTCCCACGAAGCTTGAGGCCTTTTCTTTGGTTTTTCGCCCGGCGTCTCGCGGGTGTTTGTTTTTTCGTTCCACGCAGTTGGATTTCGTTTTGTCTTTTTTATTTGTAAACGAATCTGCTGAATAAAGCACCATATCAGCATACCCCAGTTTGGGTCTGATCTCTGGGTTCGGGACACCATGACAGAATCCAACGCCACACAAGCCACCCCCGGATCCCCCGAAGCACTCCTGCTTGAATTAGGACAGAGACTGGGGGAACTCCATCAAGAATTCCTGGGCATGTCGTCTATGATGCACAACGTCGTGTCACGGCAGGATTCCCAGGAACGCGCCATGCAGGCACTTCAGCGTCAGGCTCCTGCGAGCGCGCCTGCCCCCGTACCACCGCCGAGCCGCGGATCAGGTGCTCCACCCTTCGTACCACTCACTGAGCCAGAGCGGTACGAGGGGTCCTCAGAGACATGCCGCACCTTCCTGTTCCACTGTGAGCTGTATCTGGCGAATCGACCTCCGATGTCGGACACGCAAAGGATCGTCTTCGTTATGTCTCGGTTAGTGGGCAGAGCGGGTGAGTGGGCCGGCGCGCTGTGGGATTCGAAGGCGATCGAGACGCAGGATTATGCTCAGTTTATCGAACTGTTTAAAAACACGTTTGATCACTCCCACCGTGGACGCCCATGTGGCGAGGTGCTGCATGAACTGCAGCAGGGGGACCGTCCTGTAACGGAATACGTATTGGAGTTCCGGACACTGGCGGCCCGGAGTGGGTGGAACGAGCCGGCGCTGATCACTACATTTCGCGCGGGACTGCGGACGGAGATCCGCAAGGACCTGGCTTGTCGGGACGCGAAGATGTCCCTGGAGACCCTTATTACAACGGCCATCAGCTTGGACCAACTTCGTTCCGTTCGGGTGGCTGGCGCCCGGAGTGATCCGCAGCATCACACGCTCGAGGAATCACCTATGCAAGTGGACGCTCTTCGGCTATCACCCGCAGAACGAGCACGCCGCCGCCGTTTGGGTCTCTGTTTATATTGTGGCCGCGCCGATCACCTGCTGGCATCCTGTGATGCCAAGCCCCGGAAGAGTGATCGTCCGGTCCGGGCTCAGTCAGAGAGCCGCTTCGTCCCTAAGGCTCCGTCTTCGGTAAGCGCACACCGTTGTGTACATCATAGACCTTGGCGTTTGCCCGCGGTGGTGTCCGTCAGAGACAACACACACGTTTCCACGGCGCTCATCGACTCTGGGGCAGAAGGAAACTTTCTGGACCAGGACCTGGCGTTGCGGTGGGGAGTACAGTGCCGAGTTCTGTCTAAAGCATTACCCATCTGCGGGGTAGACGGGCAGCCTGTTAATCAGGGGGTGGTAACGCACATGACGGAACATATTGGTGTACAAATTAGTGCGTTACACAGAGAACTAATACAATTTTTCATTATTGTTTCTCCTAGCTCTCCCATCATCCTCGGCTTACCCTGGCTACAGCGGCACGACCCTGTGATCTCCTGGTCTGAGCGGGGGATTCTGCGGTGGTCTAAGTTTTGCCAATCACACTGTTTGAAACGTCCGGTCATAAAGGTACGTGCGCTGGCTATTACCCCGTCCTACCATAAGGAGGAGACTCTACCCGCTGGGGTTCCCGCTGAATTCCGGGATCTTGCGGGGGTCTTCTCTTATACTCAGGCCAGACAGTTGCCCCCGCACCGAGCGTACGATTGTGCCATCGAGCTAATTCCCGACGCTAAGCTCCCCCGTGTCAGCCCTTACCCGCTCGCCGTGTCGGAGAGCAAGGCAATGCGAGAGTATATCGCTGAAGCCCTGGAGCTGGGGTTCATTCGGCCCTCTAAATCACCTGTGGCCTCGGGATTCTTCTTTGTGCCAAAGAAGGATGGAGAGTTGCGCCCCTGCATTGACTATAGGGGGTTGAACGAGGTTACGCGCCGCTTTGCCTACCCGTTGCCCCTGGTACCCTCGGCACTGAAGCGCATAGGTCAAGCCACCATCTTCACTAAACTTGATCTTCGGAATGCGTACAATCTGGTCCGGATTAGGGAGGGGGATGAGTGTAAGACTGCGTTTGTGATGACCGCGGGTCACTACGAGTATCTGGTAATGCCCTTCGGACTCTCCAACGCTCCAGCCGTGTTTCAGGCGTTCGTAAATGATGTCCTTTGGGATTTTTTGGAGGAGTTCGTGATCGTCTACATTGACGACATCCTTATTTATTCGGTCGATCTGGACACCCACCGTCGCCACGTACGCACCGTAATGAGCCGTCTGCTTGAGCACCAGCTGTTTCTGAAAGCGGAGAAATGCGAGTTCTTTCGGGACAGAATCTCCTTTTTAGGGTTTGAGCTATCAGCGGGGGGCATGACCATGGACATGGGGAAGGTCCGGGCTGTTTTAGAGTGGCCGGCCCCCACCACCGTGCGGGAGGTACAACGTTTTTTAGGTTTCGCGAATTTTTATCGCAAATTTATTCGTTCATTTAGTTCCATTGTTCTGCCCATCACGTCTCTACTCAAGGGCTGCCCTAAAAGGCTAATTTGGACACCCGAGGCAGATCGAGCTTTTGCGACACTCAAAAGCAACTTCTCTTCCCTAATCCGGAGAAGCCGTTTGTGGTGGAGGTAGACGCGTCTTCACACGGGGTCGGGGCAGTGCTTTCTCAACCCATGGGGAGCCGGTCCCGCTTGCGTCCAGTGGCTTTCTTTTCTAGAAAACTCTCGGCGGCTGAACGCAATTATACCATCGGGGACCGGGAGCTATTAGCGGTGAAATTAGCGCTAGAGGAATGGAGGCACTGGCTAATTGGCACCACCACACCATTCTCCGTGATCACAGATCATAAAAACCTCCAGTTATTAAAAGGGGCGCGTAGGCTAAACGCACGTCAGGCTCGCTGGTCGCTGTTCTTTAACAGTTTCAATTTTACGATTTCGTACAGACCAGGGAGCTCTAATGTAGCGGCGGACGCTCTATCGCGTATTTATGAGGAGGATACACCGGACCCCGATCGCCTCCGCCCCATCCTACCCCCCGCGTGTTTTGTGAACGTGGTACGCTGGAATGTGGACAGGGACATTCGCAGAGCGGCACGCCACACGCATCGTCCCACCCAATGTCCCAAGGGGTTGTTGTATGTGCCCCCCCAGTTCCGCAATCGACTCATTACATGGGCTCATACTGCGTTGTGCACCGGACATCCCGGGGTCGCACGTACTGTACAAATCCTGCGCAGGAAGTATTGGTGGGAGACCCTTCACAAGGACACGCACGCTTTCGTCGTATGCGCTGCATGCAAGACGCCAAAATCTCTCCCCGTGGGCAAGCTGGTTCCGTTGCCCATTCCTAGCCGGCCGTGGTCTCACGTAGCAGTGGACTTTGTATCAGATCTCCCCTCAGCGGAGGGGTTGAACACCATTTTAACCCTGAGTGATCGTTTTTCCCGGGCGGTGAAATTTATTCCACTCAAGGGACTTCCGTCAGCCTTCTATACGGCCGAACTACTGTTCCAGTATATATTCACCGTGTTTGGCATCCCGGAGAACATTTTGTCTGACCGCGGACCACAGTTTACCTCCGCTGTGTGGAGATCATTTTTCGAAAGGTTGGGCACATCAGTAAGCCTCTCGTCAGGTTCACACCCTGAGACCAACGGGTTGTGCGAACGGTCCCATCAGGAATTAAATAAATTCCTGCGCATGTTCTGCCACAGTAATCCGTCGGATTGGCCGCGGTATCTACCCTGGGCGGAGATTGCGCAGAACTCTCTACGGCATTCGGCGACGGGCATCACACCGTTCCAGTGCGTGTTTGGGTACCAACCTCCTTTCGCCCCTTGGGACCCTGAGCCGTCATCAGCTCCGGCGGTGGATGATTGGTTTCGGCGGAGCGAGGAGGTGTGGGTACAGGTCCACCGGCGCATTGAGGACGCCACGCGCCGGGTCAAGAGGTTCGCGGACCGACGTCGGTTACAGGCCCCCACTTACGTTCCAGGAGACAGAGTGTGGCTTAGTTCTAGGGATTTGCGCTGCCGCACGGGTTCACGTAGGCTTCTGCCCAAGTATGTTGGCCCGTACCGTGTACTCGAGCACCTTAATGAGGTCACGTACCGTTCAGAGCTTCCCCCGGCTTGGAGAGTACATCCTGTCTTCCATACCTCCCTCCTTAAGCCGTTTGTGTCGGGGCCGCTGGACAGCGGGTGGGCGGAGGTCGCGGGTACCAGTTCTGCCCGAGGGGTGCCCGAGGTCTACAGAGTGGATAAATTACTCAATTCCAGACGGGTGGGGGGCAAATTACAGTATTTGGTGGACTGGGAGGGGTTTGGCCCCGAGGAGCGCAGTTGGATAGGGGCCAATGACATCTTAGACCCCCAGCTCATTGCAGACTTCCACGCAGCCCACCCAGACCGCCCTGCCCGGAGACCAAGGGGTCGTCCGCCTCGCCGGGGTAAGTACAGCCGCTTCTTTCCTTCGTCTCGGCTCGTCTACCCTACGGGTCGTCGGGGGGGGGGGGGGTAATGTAAGACATGACACTCTCGCGTCTACTAGCCCGCGTTCACCACGCCTCTCACCGGAAGAGGGGCGTGGGATGTCGCCGGCGTTCTAATTGACACCTGTATTTAAGGTGCGCAGGTACAGGACTCGGCGCGTTGGATCGTCGTTGTTAGCACGATTGTTGCACGTAATCCTCTGATTGTTTCGTGTTTTCCAGCCGTGATCCGTGTACCGGAGGTCCCGTCCGGCGTCCGCTTTCTCGTCTGCGTCTGAGACGCACCTGCTGCACCCCCCGGCCCAGGACCCTGCTGTCCCACGAAGCTTGAGGCCTTTTCTTTGGTTTTTCGCCCGGCGTCTCGCGGGTGTTTGTTTTTTCGTTCCACGCAGTTGGATTTTGTTGTCTTTTTTATTTGTAAACGAATCTGCTGAATAAAGCACCATATCAGCATACCCCAGTTTGGGTCTGATCTCTGGGTTCGGGACACCATGACAACATCAAAACCTCATTTAATAATTATAATCATTTAATAATTCTATGAAAACATATAACAGATTGCCGGTGGCAACTATAATCTGAAACCCCCTATGAACAACAAAACGACAAAAGATTTCAGACAAAAGTCTCAGACAACAAGAAAATGAAACCTGTGGTGTGAAATTTTACATCCTTCAGCAAAATGCAAACAAAACAAACTGTTCTGCTAGGTATTGAAGATTAAATATAATGTGTATGTAAAATTCTGATCCCACAGTGATTCATTCATAAAAATTACCACATTGTTTTTATCTTTGTAGATAATGACAATCAACAAAAACCTGCAGCTGTTACAGAACAGGACAAAGTCAATAAAAAGGTGATGTCTCCCATAGTATAAGTAGGTAACAGCAGGAGACACTAACAGAACAGTGTGCAGTGTGTGAAATTAGCAGGATTTGTTTAGGTAAGATTTTTAATTATTTATTTAGTTTATATATATATATATATATATATATATATATATATATATATATATATATATATATATATATATATATATGTGTGTGTGTGTGTGTGTGTGTGTGTGTGTGTGTGTAGTTTGGATTAATAGATAGTAACCAGTAAAATCAAGTATATTTATAGTTTATTCACATTTCTTGTTTTCATACATATGTACAGGTGCATAGACATCATGAGGACATGTTTTTGGCTGTTTCTGAATCTTGTAGGTATGTCTACGATTATTCCTATTACTTGTTAATGACAATTCTGTGTTTTTGAGATTTAATTGTGTGAAATTAGCTTCTAACTCTTAACCAAACTGTAACAAACATTTGTATGCTCATCCCATATCTTTCTATGGAAAGAGAGCATCACAGGACCAACTCCACATTATTAGGTGGTGGTCATACTGTCATGAAAGCTCAATTTAAATGCTAGTTAATTTGGTGTAACTATTTCTAATGTATCTTAATTTTCCTAAAATTTACCATAAATTATTAATTATATATTTAAGTCAGTTGAATGTTTGGTAAAAAAAAATATTTAAACATTTTCAACACTTTGTCAAAGTAATGCAATATCTTGAAATATATTCATGTTTTGCTACAAATTAAAGTATAGTATTGTAATTGCTTTTTATCAAGAAGTGTTGATGGTGTAGATAAACACCAATTTTCTAATTTGTCACACAGGAGCTCATGCTATTTTAGAAATTAAACATTTCTATGTTACCATGATTTAGTTATCAATAAAAGGAAATGTAATATTTGAGTTTACAGCTTAAAGGTGAAGTGTTATGGCTTAATAGTACATTTGAATATAAAACAATTGAAAAAATTTAACAAACAAACAATTGAAAAACTAGTAAGAATGCAAATATAAAAATATCTGATTGTGGTAAATGTTATACTTTGCAGTGGCAATTGCTTCTCCAATTCCAAATTCAGTACAAGTTAATAGTCCAGCGCAGCACAATACAGCCGTGAACAGCAATGCAATATCAGTTAAGGCAACTCAGCCTCCTCAGACTGTAAAACTGACAACCCAAAAACTTCCAGGTGCAAAATTACATCTTACAACAACGTTGGCACCCAAAATAGTGGTTCCTGAACAAGTCCAAATAAAGAAAGTTGATAGTGTTAAGACAACTCAGCCTCCTCAGACTGTAAAACTGACAACCCAAAAACTTCCAGGTGCAAAATTACATCTTACAACAACGTTGGCACCCAAAATAGTGGTTCCTGAACAAGTCCAAATAAAGAAAGTTGATAGTGTTAAGACAACTCAGCCTCCTCAGACTGTAAAACTGACAACCCAAAAACTTCCAGGTGCAAATTTACATCTTACAACAACGTTGGCACCCAAAATAGTGGTTCCTGAACAAGTCCAAATAAAGAAAGTTGATAGTGTTAAGACAACCCAGGCTCCTCAGACTGTAAAACTGACAACCCAAAAACTTCCAGGTGCAAATTTACTTCTTACAACAACGTTGGCACCCAAAATAGTGGTTCCTGAACAAGTCCAAATAAAGAAAGTTGATAGTGTTAAGACAACCCAGCCTCCTCAGACTGTAAAACTGACAACCCAAAAACTTCCAGGTGCAAATTTACATCTTACAACAACGTTGGCACCCAAAATAGTGGTTCCTGAACAAGTCCAAATAAAGAAAGTTGATAGTGTTAAGACAACTCAGCCTCCTCAGACTGTAAAACTGACAACCCAAAAACTTCCAGGTGCAAAATTACATCTTACAACAACGTTGGCACCCAAAATAGTGGTTCCTGAACAAGTCCAAATAAAGAAAGTTGATAGTGTTAAGACAACTCAGCCTCCTCAGACTGTAAAACTGACAACCCAAAAACTTCCAGGTGCAAAATTACATCTTACAACAACGTTGGCACCCAAAATAGTTGTTCCTGAACAAGTCCAAATAAAGAAAGTTGATAGTGTTAAGACAACTGAGCCTACTCAGACTGTAAAACTGACAACCCAAAAACTTCCAGGTGCAAAATTACATCTTACAACAACGATGGCACCCAAAATAGTGGTTCCTGAACAAGTCCAAATAAAGAAAGTTGATAGTGTTAAGACAACTGAGGCTCCTCAGACTGTAAAACTGACAACCCAAAAACTTCCAGGTGCAAATTTACTTCTTACAACAACGTTGGCACCCAAAATAGTGGTTCCTGAACAAGTCCAAATAAAGAAAGTTGATAGTGTTAAGACAACCCAGCCTCCTCAGACTGTAAAACTGACAACCCAAAAACTTCCAGGTGCAAATTTACATCTTACAACAACGTTGGCACCCAAAATAGTGGTTCCTGAACAAGTCCAAATAAAGAAAGTTGATAGTGTTAAGACAACTCAGCCTCCTCAGACTGTAAAACTGACAACCCAAAAACTTCCAGGTGCAAAATTACATCTTACAACAACGTTGGCACCCAAAATAGTGGTTCCTGAACAAGTCCAAATAAAGAAAGTTGATAGTGTTAAGACAACTGAGGCTCCTCAGACTGTAAAACTGACAACCCAAAAACTTCCAGGTGCAAATTTACATCTTACAACATCGTTGGCACCCAAAATAGTGGTTCCTGAACAAGTCCAAATAAAGAAAGTTGATAGTGTTAAGACAACTCAGCCTCCTCAGACTGTAAAACTGACAACCCAAAAACTTCCAGGTGCAAAATTACATCTTACAACAACGTTGGCACCCAAAATAGTGGTTCCTGAACAAGTCCAAATAAAGAAAGTTGATAGTGTTAAGACAACTCAGCCTCCTCAGACTGTAAAACTGACAACCCAAAAACTTCCAGGTGCAAAATTACATCTTACAACAACGTTGGCACCCAAAATAGTGGTTCCTGAACAAGTCCAAATAAAGAAAGTTGATAGTGTTAAGACAACTGAGCCTCCTCAGACTGTAAAACTGACAACCCAAAAACTTCCAGGTGCAAAATTACATCTTACAACAACGTTGGCACCCAAAATAGTTGTTCCTGAACAAGTCCAAATAAAGAAAGTTGATAGTGTTAAGACAACTGAACCTACTCAGACTGTAAAACTGACAACCCAAAAACTTCCAGGTGCAAAATTACATCTTACAACAACGTTGGCACCCAAAATAGTGGTTCCTGAACAAGTCCAAATAAAGAAAGTTGATAGTGTTAAGACAACTGAGGCTCCTCAGACTGTAAAACTGACAACCCAAAAACTTCCAGGTGCAAATTTACATCTTACAACAACGTTGGCACCCAAAATAGTGGTTCCTGAACAAGTCCAAATAAAGAAAGTTGATAGTGTTAAGACAACTCAGCCTCCTCAGACTGTAAAACTGACAACACAAAAACTTCCAGGTGCAAAATTACATCTTACAACAACGTTGGCACCCAAAATAGTGGTTCCTGAACAAGTCCAAATAAAGAAAGTTGATAGTGTTAAGACAACTGAGGCTCCTCAGACTGTAAAACTGACAACCCAAAAACTTCCAGGTGCAAATTTACATCTTACAACAACGTTGGCACCCAAAATAGTGGTTCCTGAACAAGTCCAAATAAAGAAAGTTGATAGTGTTAAGACAACTCAGCCTCCTCAGACTGTAAAACTGACAACCCAAAAACTTCCAGGTGCAAATTTACATCTTACAACAACGTTGGCACCCAAAATAGTTGTTCCTGAACAAGTCCAAATAAAGAAAGTTGATAGTGTTAAGACAACTGAGCCTACTCAGACTGTAAGACTGACAACCCAAAAACTTCCAGGTGCAAAATTACATCTTACAACAACGATGGCACCCAAAATAGTGGTTCCTGAACAAGTCCAAATAAAGAAAGTTGATAGTGTTAAGACAACTGAGCCTCCTCAGACTGTAAAACTGACAACCCAAAAACTTCCAGATGCAAAATTACATCTTACAGCAACGTTGGCTCCCAAAATAGTGGTTCCTGAACAAGTCCAAATAAAGAAAGTTGATAGTGTTAAGACAACTGAGCCTCCTCAGACTGTAAAACTGACAACCCAAAAACTTCCAGGTGCAAAATTACATCTTACAACAACGTTGGCACCCAAAATAGTGGTTCCTGAACAAGTCCAAATAAAGAAAGTTGATAGTGTTAAGACAACTGAGCCTCCTCAGACTGTAAAACTGACAACCCAAAAACTTCCAGGTGCAAAATTACATCTTACAACAACGATGGCACCCAAAATAGTGGTTCCTGAACAAGTCCAAATAAAGAAAGTTGATAGTGTTAAGACAACTCAGCCTCCTCAGACTGTAAAACTGACAACCCAAAAACTTCCAGGTGCAAAATTACATCTTACAACAACGTTGGCACCCAAAATAGTGGTTCCTGAACAAGTCCAAATAAAGAAAGTTGATAGTGTTAAGACAACTGAGCCTCCTCAGACTGTAAAACTGACAACCCAAAAACTTCCAGGTGCAAAATTACATCTTACAACAACGTTGGCACCCAAAATAGTGGTTCCTGAACAAGTCCAAATAAAGAAAGTTGATAGTGTTAAGACAACTGAGCCTCCTCAGACTGTAAAACTGACAACCCAAAAACTTCCAGGTGCAAAATTACATCTTACAACAACGTTGGCACCCAAAATAGTGGTTCCTGAACAAGTCCAAATAAAGAAAGTTGATAGTGTTAAGACAACTGAGGCTCCTCAGACTGTAAAACTGACAACCCAAAAACTTCCAGGTGCAAAATTACATCTTACAACAACGATGGCACCCAAAATAGTGGTTCCTGAACAAGTCCAAATAAAAAAAGTTGATAGTGTTAAGACAACTGAGCCTCCTCAGACTGTAAAACTGACAACCCAAAAACTTCCAGGTGCAAAATTACATCTTACAACAACGTTGGCACCCAAAATAGTGGTTCCTGAACAAGTCCAAATAAAGAAAGTTGATAGTGTTAAGACAACTCAGCCTCCTCAGACTGTAAAACTGACAACCCAAAAACTTCCAGGTGCAAAATTACATCTTACAACAACGTTGGCACCCAAAATAGTGGTTCCTGAACAAGTCCAAATAAAGAAAGTTGATAGTGTTAAGACAACTGAGCCTCCTCAGACTGTAAAACTGACAACCCAAAAACTTCCAGGTGCAAAATTACATCTTACAACAACGTTGGCACCCAAAATAGTGGTTCCTGAACAAGTCCAAATAAAGAAAGTTGATAGTGTTAAGACAACTGAGCCTCCTCAGACTGTAAAACTGACAACCCAAAAACTTCCAGGTGCAAAATTACATCTTACAACAACGTTGGCACCCAAAATAGTGGTTCCTGAACAAGTCCAAATAAAGAAAGTTGATAGTGTTAAGACAACTGAGACTCCTCAGACTGTGAAACTGACGACCCAAAAACTTCCAGGTGCAAAATTAGTGGAAGACAACCAGGCAAATCTAAATAACCCTACAACAACAGAAATAAAGGTGGAACCGAAAACAGTAAACGAGGTAATCACAATAATCAAAGACAAAACGCTGAAAGAAAATATTACTGAAATAATTAACACAAACAACTCAAACCAGCAGTTATTGGAGTTTAACAACACGATGATGTCTGAGACTCCTAAGATAGAAGATAAAGGTACTAAAGCTGAGGCGCCTCAAACATTAGACCTGACAAACCAAACAGTTCCAGAAGAGAAACAGCCATCACCAAAGAAAGAAGATTTAACATTAAACGAGACAGGGATTATCCAAAAACAAGGTGCAGAACTGCAGAACAACCAGACAAATCTAAATAACCATACAACTACAGAAATAAAGGTGGAGCCGAAAATAGTGAATGAGGAAAGCACGATAATGAATGACAAACCACTGAAAGAAAACATTCCTAAAGAGGGACAAATAAAGGATGAGTATCCCAAAACTCTTTCCGAAGCTGAAATAATTAACACAAACAACTCAAACCAGCAGTTATTGGATTTTAACAACACGATGATGTCTGAGACTCCTAAGAAGGAAGATAAAGGTACTAAAGCTGAGGCGCCTCAAACTTTAGAACTTACAAACCAAACAGATCCCAAAGAGAAACAGCCATCACCAAAGAAAGAAGATTTAACATTAAACGAGACAGGGATTATCCAAAAACAAGGTGCAGAACTGCAGAACAACCAGACAAATCTAAATAACCATACAACTACAGAAATAAAGGTGGAGCTGAAAATAGTGAATGAGGAAAGCACGATAATGAATGACAAACCACTGAAAGAAAACATTCCTAAAGAGGGACAAATAAAGGAGGACTATCCCAAACCTCTTTCCGAAGCTAAAATAATTAACACAAACAACTCAAACCAGCAGTTAATGGAGTTTAACTGCACGATGATGTCTGAGACTCCTAAGAAAGAAGATAAAGATAAGAAAGCTGAGGCGCCTCAAACATTAGAACTGACAAACCAAACACTTCCTGAAGAGAAGCAGCCATCGCCAAAAAAAGAAGATTTAACAATAAACGAGACAGTGATCATGCAGAAAGAAGATGCAGAACTGAAAGAGAAAAACCAGACACATCTAAATAACTCCATACCAACAGAAATTACGTTTGAACCAGAAATAGTGAAAGAGGACTGCAAGAAAATGAAAGATGTAC
>JAFMOC010001073.1:0-46415 GCA_019802505.1 Corydoras sp. C115 | reverse complement strand
TGCCGGGACTCTGCTCAATGATCTGCTCCAGTTCCATGTCGGTCAGATACTGAACCTCATCGTCCGCATCTCTCCTCTGACGCTCCGCCAGAATGGCCTCCTGGAGGTTTAGGTAGCTCCTTGGGATCTGCAAAGAGAACGGTTTGTAAACTGATAACGCTCACGCGCCGATGGCACCGCTCCGTTTACAGAACTCGTGAAGCTTTTTTAGGGCCGTACCAGTCGCCCCACCAGTTTGTGGCAGCTGGTCGGGTTGCTGATGTCCTTCATGGAACACGAGACCTGATACAGGAGCCTCTTCACGCCGTCCAAGCCCTCCAGCGTTTTGCACGACACCTCGCTGTGAGAACACACAGACACGCCCACCTCAGCCGAGGGTCGACCCAATGCCGTGCCATCGGGCCTGAGACCGGACACTCACTGCAGGTGCTTCCAGGTGATGTCGGGATATCCACTGGCTCGGGCACCTGATGGGGTCCTGCACAGAGCCAGGATGTACGCCCTCAGGGTGGCGATCCGCTCGGTACGGAACTTTGTGTCTATGAGATCCAGATGGGTTCCGATCACGACCACAGCCGAATTCGGAGCGCGCGCCTACACAAAGGAACGTGGCTGAAACATTCCGTCCGTGAGGCTCCGCTTTCACCTCATCCTAATTGAAACTCCAGCTCCCTGAGGGATTCTCCTCACCTCAATGTTGAGCAGCCAGGACTGCAGGTTAGCCACAGCCTCCTCCCCCAGAGCCAGGTTCCACATCACCACGTACAGAGCTTTATCAGTGAAGAAACACTGGTTCACGGTGGTCATGCTGGCGGGGCCGCCGACGTCCCACACGTTAAACGCAACCGAATCCACCTGTTCACATCAAAGACCCTCAGAGTTCTGCATGTCTGACATCAACATGTTCATATATTAATTACTGTACTGTTATATACTAATTAATGTATAGATGTATGATTTAAACAAATGAGTGTTTTTGTGAAAATTGGAGGAATCTTTCTGTAAGTTTTTATAAATGGTGTAAGGTGAGATGAATTTCGATATGTTATATGTTATGTTTTTCTTTTCTTTTTTCTTTTTTTTGTCTATCCATCTATTGTACAAAATTTTCTGTTTAAACATCAACCTGTCCAGGGACTACAGGTGGAAATTAGCTTATTGCTATAACCTGGCACAATGCATCTCTCCTGTTTTTATTTCAGGCTAATGTATATGATGTGCATTGTCTCTGATAAATAAAATAAATACAAATACAAATACAAAAAAATACTGTGAGCTTCTGAGAGAATACGGTCTGCTTTTTAGTTTACAGCATGACTATCAACTTGTGAGATGTTTTGAATATTTAATTAAATGTTTTTATTCAGAAATAATGTGTTTATGCTGTTTATGCCACAAAACAAAACTGAACAGATATTAAATATAAAAAATATATATTTTTTAAAAAATCATCAAATAAACTGTAATGCTTTTGAGTTTGAACACAGTGTTAAATAATCATAAGATTAAACTCAAAACGGTGCATGTAATTCACGTGTGTGTGTGTGTGTGTGTGTGTGTGTGTGTTTCTTTCTTCTCACGCCGCTCTTTACTCCACTGGGTTTCTCCAGGAGCCACTGTGAGGTTCGGATGCTGAGGTCAGAGGGTTGGAAGGCTGAGGTCTTGCCGGTTTGAAGAGCCTCCAGTAGAGAGCTTTTCCCCTGACGCGGCGGCCCGACGATCATGAGCTTCATCAACCTGCAGGCCTCAGCACAGCGCAACTCAGCACGAAGGAACGCCAGCACCGCCCCGGGGCCTGAACTCACACACCATAGAACCCAGTTCTGAGATTATGACGGCTGAGGTCAGGATTAATTACAGTATTATATAAACATCTTAACGTCATCATCGGGTTACTGCGTTTATAAATCAGATAATTATTACAATGATAATTATATTATTTTTAGTTAATATGAGTTTTATAATTATCTAAGCTGGAATATAATTTGAATATTATTTTTTAAGTCGTACCATCCTTGCGAACCTCTGCAGGAACGTTGCTGATGTTTAGCTCATCGATGTCCAGCTGCCAGAGGTTGGAGAGCTGACCGAGTTCCACTGGGAGTTCCTGAATCCCCACATTACTGCCACACAGAACACAGACAGCATTTCAATTTCTAACAGTAACCACTAGGTGGCAGACTTATCTCATGGTGTTTATTCTAATAATAGGAGTCCATTCGGGTCTGATTTAAAGACACCATCACTCACTTGGACAGGTAGAGCTCAGAGAGGTTCCGGAGGGTGCAGACGGAGGGGGGGACGCACTCCAAATTATTATCGTTCAGGAAAAGAACTTCCAGTGAATCCCGTAGGATTTCGGGAAAATTAACTGGACACGCTGGTAGAAGAACAGAGTGTCAATCAAAACTGCACAAGTCTGCAGTGTGAGAGCGTGTGTATGTGGGGGGGGGGAGGATCAGAATGTAGCTGAGCCCTCCAGCCACGCCACACCACACCCACCCCACACCACCCCACGCCGTCACGGCAGCAGTACCTGGTTCAGGGTCCCGACGATGCCACGTGGTAAAGAAGCCAAATCGGTTGGGTTTAGTGTTTTCCTCCATTTTGACCTGCCTGAACAGAAAGAGCACAACATCAGCACGACCACACGGAAGAGTGTGTGTCAGAGAGAGAGAGAGAGAGACAGAGAGAGAGAGACAGAGAGAGAGAGACATACTTTCCTAACTGGTTCCTGGACAGGTCCAGTGTCCGAAGATGGGAACACTTCCATTTTATGGGCGGCGGCAAAGCAGCGATCTGATTCCCACACAGCTTCAAAGAGATAATTGCCTAAAGCGTGCGCGCACACACACACACACACACACACACGCGCACACACACACACACACACACACACTCTTTATTGTGGAACGTGCTCGGTTACTCCGGCTCTGAAAAGCCCGCTCTAATCCTGAGACTGACCTCGAGCTCGAAGATGTAGGACGGCAGCTCGGTCAGTTCATTCTCTGAGAAATCCACGTCCTTCAGGTGGGTCCTCCAGAAGATGGAGATGGTATCAGGAAGGCTCTTGATCTGATTGGATGCCGCTTTACAGATGTTCTACACAGGAAGCAGAAAATCAAACCTGTTTCTGTGCGCTCCGGAAACAAACCCTCCAAAGTGCATTCACAGAGAGAGAGACACCGCAGAAGAGCTGCTCCTTCCCCAAGATGTTCAAAATAAAATGTGCAGAGACGACACACGATAAACACACCATCATTAGAACTCCGACTCACCAGAGGGCAGGCCCACGGGTCGGGGAAGCAGGTCAGTCTGTTCCTGCTGATGTTGAGGCTGCTGAGGGATTTGAGACAGTGCAGCATCCGAGACGGGACGTCGCTCAGACGATTATCAGACACATCCAGCTCCTGCAGCCTGCGCAGTCCAATCCAGTTTGTGCCTGAAGACACACACACACACACACACACACAGCGAGACGCAAACATGTTATCTGATGGACACCAACACACACACACACACACACACACACTATACCAAAAACTAACAGGTGAATTTTACAAACTACAAACAATAAAAAAACACAAACTAAAACTAAATAAAAAAATACAAAATCCAGTCTGAAGAGATGATTTATTAAATAAAGTTGTGATTTGTGTGTGTGTTTACGTGTGAGTGTGTGTGTGTTTACGTGTGAGTGTGTGTGTGTTTACGTGTGAGTGTGTGTGTGTGAGTGTGTTTACGTGTGAGTGTGTGTGTGTTTACGTGTGAGTGTGTGTGTTTACGTGTGAGAGTGTGTAAGTGTGTGTTTACGTGTGAGTGTGTTTACGTGTGAGTGTGTTTACGTGTGAGTGTGTGTGTGTGTGATTGTGTTTACGTGTGAGTGTGTGTGTGTGTGTTTACGTGTGAGTGTGTGTGTGTTTACGTGTGAGTTTAGGTGTGAGTGTGTGTTTAGGTGTGAGTGTGAGTTTACGTGTGAGTGTGTGTGTGTTTATATGTGAGTTTACATGTGTGTGTGTGTGTGTGTTTAAGTGTGAGTGTGTTTACGTGTGTGTGTGTGTGTGAGTGAGTGTGTGTGTGAGTGTGTTTACGTGTGAGTGTGTGTGATTGTGTTTACGTGTGAGTGTGTGTGTGTGTGTTTACGTGTGAGTGTGTGTGTGTTTACGTGTGAGTGTGTGTGTGTTTATATGTGAGTTTACATGTGAGTGTGTGTGTGTGTGTTTACGTGTGAGTGTGTTTACGTGTGTGTGTGTGTGTGTGTGTGTGTGAGTGTGTGTGTGAGTGTGTGTGTGTGTGATTGTGTTTACGTGTGTGTGTGTGTGTTTACGTGTGAGTGTGTGTGTGTTTACGTGTGAGTGTGTGTTTAGGTGTGAGTGTGAGTTTACGTGTGAGTGTGTGTGTGTTTATATGTGAGTTTACATGTGAGTGTGTGTGTGTGTTTACGTGTGAGTGTGTTTACGTGTGTGTGTGTGTGTGTGTGTTTACATGTAAGTGTGTGTTTACGTTGTGTACCATTAGGGATGCTGAAGAGGCTGCAGAGTTTGTTCTTGGCGGCGAGGAGACTCAGGAGCTGCGTGAGATGCAGGAACCCAGCAGGAAGGTTCTCCAGCTCGTTCTCACACAGATTCACCTGAGATAATCTACATGAAGGGGGGGGGGTGAGGACCTCCTGCACTGTGTACATGATCATCTGCACGGTGGCCGTTCTGTACACCTACCTGCTGCAGATGATCTCCTGTGAGGACTGAGGGGTGTGCAGCTCGGCGAGCTTGTTGTGAGAGAGGTTGAGAGTCTGCAGGTGGAGGAGACCCCACGGCACCACCGACGGCAGGGAGCTCAGCCTGTTGTGAGACACGTCCAGCACCGTGATCCTGCAGGACACGTCCAAGAACCAGTCCAGCTTCAACCAGGGGAGCTTCAAACCTGCCCACTGCACCTTCACTGGCTACACACACACACACACACTTATCTTGAGACCATCATCATAACGTTCAACACTGGTCGTCCTGTAGTTCTTCCAAACACACACCTCAGATCTAAAAATGCTCTCACCTTCTGAACTTTGCCCTCACACTGGCTGTCCCGGTCCTCCAGGAGGCGCTCTCTCAGCAATTCTTGGCTGAACTGGCCGTGATCCATTAATGTGTATGAGGAGAAGCCGGCTCCATTCTCCAGGAGAAACCTGCCGATGTCTTTATCGCCTGAATGGAGGAGATGCGCAGAGCGGTGAGCGAACTGGACTCTCAGCTCGACTAGAGGAAGTGAAGCAGCCGCTCTGCAGCCGCTCTGCAGCCGTAAAGAGGAACCGAACAGCAGGATTCACGCAGGAAAGTAGGAAGAACATTCAAAAAATCCCCTGTTCTCAGGTTTCATTCAGACTGTGGTGGCTTCAGGTCGGGTTTAGAACAGACATGCAGAGAGATGGTATTATTGAGACGTCTGTGGCGTTCGCCTCCTGCTTATGAATCAGACAGACAATCCTCCTGAAGATGAACCCCTGAGGTACAGGGCGTTTAAGACGCTGACTGGGAACACTGGTCTGATTAAAGGCTCATTTATGCTCAACGTTAAGTACGGAGACGGATACGGACGGAGCCTTTTGTCCGTACTCTGCGTTCATTTCGTACGTAATTTGCACGTTTTCTGAACGCTTGCGGATGCGGACAGGACGGAGCAAAACCACTGGAAACCGTGGGGGCAGTGCATGATGCGACCACTTCCATATGTACACGAATGAAAAGAAAAACATGGCGGAACTTTTTGAAGACCGGTTGTGCGAGTTGGTGCGCAGTTTTAATCATTTATATGATGTTACTTCGCCGGGACACAGGGACAAACAGTTGTTACAAAAAAGTTCCTCCGCCGTCGTCATGTTTGGTTTTTACTCTAAACTGCCCATTAATGGATGTATTGTAAAACAACCATATCAACGGAGCTGACGCAAGGAAGTATGTGGGCAGTCACTGTTATATCACATGAAGCGCACGCACACATTTCCGTACGCAGAGGGAGTATAAATGAGGCTTAAAACAGAAGTACGTACCCGCTCTGGCTGCAGCGTACAGCGGCAGGCCGGTGATCACGGCGAACTCGTCACCCTGCGTGGCGCAGTCCTCGGTGTCAGCCTGGTAGCTCAGCACCAGCAGCTTCACCACCTCAACATGACCCTGCTGGCACGCCGTCGACAGCATCCAGTTCAGCAGCTCCTTATGGATACACGGAGCTGCAAGCAAGCAAGAACCCAGAATCAGGAACTAAACCAGGACCAGGAACTAAACCAGGACCAGAGGTTTATCATCACTTAAAAAACTGAACTATAAGTGGAGATTTTGGATGTAATAAGTTTAATTACCTCTCAATAAGACTTTAATCCCTTTCATCTGAATTCCACATAACACTACACTTAACCTGACACGCAGTAGCCCGTCAGCCTCAAGTTTGGAACCGAGATTTAGTACAGCTCAGTTCAGAGAGACTCTATTTGAGTTCATGGAACCAATTCCAGATGTCTCATTCTGCATAACTCTAGGGGCGGAACTAACAACTTTACCTGAGACGGAGTCCAGCAGCTCCTGGACCACAGCGTGCTGCCCATAATGTGCAGCTATGATCGCTGGGTTCCGGTCACTGGGCTCCTGAGGGAACGGGACCCGGATGTCTTTTAGCAGGAACCGAACACTTTCCAGATCTCCATGTTGACTAGCTGCACACAGGAGCTCCAGCTGCAGCAGAACCCCCCCCCACACACACACATAATTATAAGTTTGTTTTTATTTAAACTACCACCATTAACCCTACCACCAACCCCCCCCCCCCCCCCCCCCAATACATCACATGGAGTGAGTAAGTCAAAGCCGAGTGTGTATGTAAATGGGCGGAGCTTTGTCCTGTGCAGACATGTTCACTAAAACATAAGACTGTAAACACACAGGCTTGTTTACATTCAGACTCCACCAGGAAGAGATTAACCACAAAACTCTTACCAAACCTGTTCACAAACTAAAATTAGAGGGACATTAGAGGGAGGGAGGGAGTGATGTGAGTAACTGTGGGCAGGTGACATAGAACTCACGTCTCCATGAGGACCTCTAGAGTCCTGTAGAGAACTGTACACAGAGTTTCATAGAGCTGCGGTCTTAACAGAGCTTTAGAACCAACACCGCTCACAGTACTGAATCACAGCCGTGTGTCCGATCTCACCGTGTCCACCCGGGACTCTGCATTCTCATGGCAGGCGATCCGGATCAGCTTGCGTGCGCTGAGCTCCTCGCCGAACTCGTACGCCTCCTTGATGTTTTGCAGGGTGGCCGACTGGCACAACGGCGCAGCGCCTGCTGCCGAATGCTTGGCTCCCATTTCCGCGCTGCCTGGAGAACAAAGTCAGAAGAGAGGGAGGGTGGCACGGGTCAGACATGTGGAGGTGGAGGAGAGATGCTGATGCTGATGCTGAAACTGAAGCGAGCGCACAGCAGTGACTGTCGGCTTCGGGAGAAAATCAGGTCAGCCTCATGAGGAATTCACACACACACACACACACTTTGATGTTGTGGAGAATATAGACTGTAAGATCAGCAATGCAGCCCCTCACAAACTCCACCTGATCCTTGTGCATCATGACTCCACATCCACCCATGATGCAGCACAGCTACTGAATAATTCAGGATCTGTTTACTTTGTTTATGTCACATTTATTAATCAGGTAATGCACCAATCAGATTGCCTTTAATTTACAGGCTCAACTCCATCACTCATCAGTCAGTAGTCACCTGCAGTGATTTATAGAGATGGTGGTACCAGTTCCTGGTCAGTCTGGGGTATAGGAACCATGTACCACCTCCACATGTGATGAGGTTTGATTATTATTTTCTGGGACATTAACTTCCTTCATTCAGTTTAAAGAGTTCCTGAACCATCAGTCTGTTCTGGAACCATCTCCTCATTTACAAAATGCGACAGAAACCACGAGAGAATCAGCATCAATGACCTTAAGGTTTAAAACAAACCTACCAATTACCATGAAAACCTTTAAACTGACCAACCAACAACTAACCCACCCGTCTGACGCTCTGAGAATCTATTTCTGTGCATGATAAATAATTGAGTAAGCTGAAGATGCTCTGAACACACAAGAGGGGGGCACATCTACAACCCTCACCACGACTCTCAGACCCCCGACAGTGTTCATTTATACGGTTAATGTGTGAAACTTTATCTTGCACTCACGTACGTGTTATTCTTCACCACGTTAGAGACTCTTGCTGTGCTGATCCTGGTTCGTCGAAGCATAATGTGGACAGAACGGTTCTCCAGCGCCGAGTTTATTGGAGAGCAGCCACACGATGCGGTATGTAACCCGAGCTCATCTCGCACCATCTCACTCTCCTCATATGCAGAGCTTAAAAACCTAAACCTACCTTTTCATTTCACAAAAACATCCCACTGTCCTCCTCATCCTCACTGTCCTCCTCCTACACATCAGCTTCACACGCAAGCGCCTCTGGATCCACAAACGTACAGGGATGCAGTGTTCCGCTCATATCCACATCCTCCTCCATATCCTTTTCTTTCCAGTCCCCTGTCCTTAATGGCAGGACTCGCCCCCACAGCTCACCCTCTCCTCCCGCCCATTAGGCGGTGCGGTCGTACCCTCCCTGTCCTGCTCCCGATGGACCAGTCTGGCAAAGAGCAAGCTGTCTGTGCCTCCCTGGATAATGTCAGCGTTTTTCCTTACACTGCTGCACACAAACTGATTAGCAGACGGGATGCGCTCTCACACCCCAGATAACGTACCGATCAATCTATCAATCTGCTTTATAAATTAAAATCAATAACAATTACACAGCATTACTTCTTCATCCGGCACTTATTGTAGTTTTATCAAATCACCGGTGACCCTCTCCATAAACATGTATTCTGCTGTGCGACGCCCCACACATCACTGATCACATCTGACAGAAAGGTGCAGGACAGAGGATTGTGATTGCTGCAGCAACAGCGCCCTCTGCTGTGAGTTTAATGGTGCTGATTTATTGAATGGTAATGAAGCAGCCGTTGGATGATGTTGTAAGGAGATGAAGATGGCATCACATTCAGCAGAGTAAGAGCGAAACGAAGGTTCAGAGAAGACATTTTAGAAGAACGGTTCTAACAGATCTAACACACATCGCTGGAAATAAACACAAACTTATCTACATGTTTCACTTCTTTCTTCTATAATTAAACAGCAGACGCTGAAGTTCCTCGAACCATAACCTGTGTGCAGATGTTGAACCCGATCCCAGAACAGTGCTGAGCAACGACTGAAACATGCCACTACATATTGGAAGAAACTTTCAGTTTCAGTATTTAATGGTGTTCAATATGAGGTCACCCACTACATCGCAGTCCCAATTCATGCTCAAAATAATAAAGTCGGAGGTGAAATGAATGACAATGAGACTGAAAGAGCCAGGCACCATTATTAGACATGCTCCATAATGTTGTGGAAAGTTCTAAACATCTCACCATCCTGCTCTCGGGGATGTTCTTCACCGGGATGTTCTTCATCTTCTTCTGTTGCTCCCACATTCCAGTACATGTTCCAGCACTAATGCAGGAGCCTCAGGGTGATGGTCATCATAGATCCCAGAAGGACCGGCAGCATCAGCAACAACTGAAAACAGATCAACCAGTTAGCAGGTTACCTGATGACCAGGATGAGACTCTGTTGGCTTGCATTACAGATAAAAAGCATTTCATTTAGAAAATAACCTTTAGAAACCTAATAGAAACCATGTTTTCCTTTCTGTAAAGCTCCGTCAGAGTGATCCATCTGTTACTGAATGAACATTTCTCCATTTACATACTGCACTCTGTGCCAGCCTTAAATCCTGGCATCTCCTGAGTCTGTGTGCCCACTTCAGTAACGACGATGACAGAGTGACAGAGTGAGGGGTGACAGAGTGGGGGGGTGACAGAGTGGGGGGGTGACAGAGACACAGTAACGGTGACAGAGTGAGGGGTGACACAGTGATGGGGTGACACAGTGACGGGGTGACAGACACAGTAACGGTGACAGAGTGAGGGGTGACAGAGTGAGGGGTGACAGACACAGTAACGGTGACACAGTGAGGGGTGACAGAGTGAGGGGGTGACAAAGTGAGGGGGTGACAAAGTAAGGGGGTGACAAAGTAAGGGGGTGACAGAGACACAGTAACGGTGACAGAGTGAGGGGTGACACAGTGACGGGGTGACACAGTGACGGTGACAGAGTGAACAGAGGTTCGGCCCACAGACATGACTCAGTGCAGATCCTCCTGGAACAATGCAGTGGAACAAAACTACAGACATCAGAACAGACTGATGGTTCCAGACTGGAACTCACATTATTCTGAACTGCAGGAACTGTTTGGTTCTCAGAACTCTGATCAACTGAATGCAAAATAAACTAAAAATAAACCTTTGCTTTTGTTTGAATGCAAACATTTGCTTCATGGTGTTACGTACAGTTTTGACAACTACATCAATTAACTTCTTCGAATTTAAAAGATAAACGAGATTAAACATTTATTCCTGCTTTCGAATTGAAAAGATAAACATTTATTCCTGTTTTATCTACCAAAACGACATTTTATGCTGTACGGAAAAGGGTTACCATACAAGCCCGAGCCTTTCGGCAGCGCGTGTCCGGATTACTGTAACAACCAGAGACCGGTTTTCTGTCATGAGCAACGCGAAGAAAGAATAAAAAAATAAAGCAGAGCAGCTTAATGTGAACTCCTAACAGCTCTGAACTGTTCCCTCTGTGTGTCAGGCAATTTATAGAGCTGCTGTTTCCTCAAATTAACATCTAATTAACAAAACAGAGATCGTGTGTACGGCCAGCCGTTAGCGAGCGGTTTGGCGGTTTAAAGTTAGAAAGTGTGCGCGGAGCAGAGATGCCTGACACGAACCCTAAACTTTAATAAAACACTAAACTTTAATAAAACACTAAACTTTAATAAAACACTAAACTTTAATAAAAGACGACAGGACGCTTTAATGCAGTAAACCCTGAGCTTCTGTGTGAGGTGAAGCGCGGAGTTCAGGCAGAAGGCTTACCGGGCTCCCCCGCTCCTCCCGCGGCTCCCCCCGCGGCTCCCGGCGGCGCAGGCTCTTCGGTTTCGGGCAGATTTCACTCGGCGGGCGGCGGGTCGCTTTCTCAAACCGCAGACGGAGGGTTGGGAGTTGCAGCGCTGCCGCGGCTGAACTTCTGCTTCACTTCCTGGTGTAAAGCGCGGACCGCGGGGACCGCCTCACCGCCAACAGGGAGGAGAGGAGGAGAGGAGGCCGGACCTGAAGCGCACACAGGCCGCCGCGTCCACACCTGAACACGACGCTCCACAGTTCGAACCTGTTTACCTCTCACTGTCTCACTGTCTTAAAAGCTCACTGTCTCACTCCCACCGTCTCACTCCACTGTCTCACTGTCTCAATAGCTGTCTCACCCCCACTGTCTCACCTCCACTGTCTCACTCCACCGTCTCACCCCCACCGCCTCACCTCCACTGCCTCACCCCACCGCCTCACCTCCACTGTCTCACCCCCACTGCCTCACCCTCACTGTCTCACTCCACTGTCTTACTCTCACCCTGACTGTCTCACCCCCACTGTCTCACTCCACTGTCTCACCCCCACTGCCTCACCCTCACTGTCTCACTCCACTGTCTCACGCTCACCCTGACTGTCTCACACCCTGACTGTCTCACTCCACTGTCTCCTGTCTGTGGGAAGCTGTAGAGTTCCCCTTTGTGGAAAACATTCTGAATGTTGCTCATACACTTTGTTTAAAGATCATTGTTCACACAAAGACAGCAGACCATCAAACCAGAATCTGTTCTATTGTTGCTTCTATTATTTAAAGTATCGTTTTACAAAAAAAAAAAAAAAAAGATCACATCGACTCAGAAGTTGCTTTGTCTTACCAACACACAGCTGGTTTATTAAAATGAGTGTTGAGATGTTTGTGGATCTGAGGTCTTGTGCATCTTGCAGGTCTAGAAGAACGTAAGAGAAGTTCCAGCTGCACAGAACCCACTGATCCACATATCTAAAAACATGTGTGCAAAGGTCCAGATGTGCAGTTTGGACTTAAACCTTCAGTCTGATCAATAGTCTGATCACAGCGTGAAGATAAGCAATAATACAATCATGGATACCGTATAATAATTAATCATGATGATTTTATACAATTAGGTTTGTCTCTGTTTATTCTGAAGTACTAACATTTGTATTATTATTATTATTATTATTATTATTATTATTATTATTATTAACATGGTATCTACGTGTTTAGATTCTAAACTGTATTAATGTGAATTTCAGGTATAAAATGATGATACTTTTGTACCGAGGCTTTACAGTGAAATAAAACAAATTAAAACCCTGATTTCTTTAAGTTAACAGATCCTCATTTA
Organism: Corydoras sp. C115; assembly: GCA_019802505.1. Taxonomy (NCBI): domain Eukaryota; kingdom Metazoa; phylum Chordata; class Actinopteri; order Siluriformes; family Callichthyidae; genus Corydoras; species Corydoras sp. C115. The sequence continues at coordinate 33,981 of JAFMOC010001073.1, read as the reverse complement.
CTTAAATTAAAATAAAACGTTTCATTAGCGTCAGTTGAACACTGATTCTCTTATATTCTTATATTCTCTTATATTTATCGCTTTTGTTCTGTTTGATGTAAGATAAACTTTTTAATCTTTTATTTTTCTCTTGTGGTTCTGTGTCACGTGGTTGGATTTAGGACGACCTAACATTTAAACCGTCACACAAATAAAGTCTAAATCAAAGAGATGATCAGATTTTATTGTAATCTGCTTTACATTCTGGTTTCTTTTGGCATGAAGAGTCACGTGGTCATGAGGTTCTCTGTGGAGTAGAGGGTGAAACAGACCATAATGAGCCACAGCATCCTGAAGTTCAGCTGAATGGATGCTGTGGACACTGTATTTAAATTAAAATTACTCTGTTTGACCTTTGAATTGCCAATCATTTAAATTTCCTCAGTGAGAAAACAAAAGATCTCGACAATAACTACATGCTGTTAATTAGATCTCTATTCATCTTAAATACAGAACGGTATAAATGAATTATAAGACTGCCATTACTTTTATATTCTTTAATTCTGCACCGATCTCATGCAGTCTGACGTTTATTCAGTCAAACTGAATATTAAAGTACAAAGTGTTTGGTCGTTAGTTGAATTATGTGCACAGATCTAAAGCTAAAATAAAGGCTGTACAGTTCATCAACGGGTCATTAGTTAAAGGAAATAAATCTATAATAAATTTAGTGCGTTTCCACAAAACGGTTCATTTTTATGCCACAGAGACAAATGTTTTTTTTTTTTCTTTTTCTTACAGACATTCAGATTAAATAAAAACATACATACGTCTCTGTACACATCATCTAAACGCATCCACACCAGACAGAGTTAAAAGAGCTTGCAGAAATTCTGAAATGGTCCATTGGCTAGTCCGAAGGCACTTTGATTCGCCGGTCCGAGCGCTTTCTGATCAGACGACGTTCCTGACAGTCGGCTGAACTCAGGTCTGCGGCTTCGCTCAGATGTTCAGCTGCTCGTTGAGTTTAATGGTGACGGCTTTCACCTCGGAGTATTCGGCTAACGCGTACTCGCCACTGCACACACGGCATCAAGCAACATTACACCGAGTCTGCTACCAAACTCACAGGTACAGAAAAGAGGAAGTACACTCACAGCTCACGTCCATTTCCTGACATCTTATAGCCACCGAAAGGAGTCTGAGCATGAAGAGCGTTATAACAGTTCACCCTGAAAAAGAAAACCAGCCGGCATCACGGTCACAGCGCGGGACGCATCACAGACTGCAACTCAGGAGTCATACATTAATACATTATTCATTCATTATCTCCCGCTTTATCCTCTATTAGGGTCGTGGTGGGGTTCCCCATGCCCATCCAGGGGAGAACGTCTCGGGCGCTGGGCAGATACACCCAGGACAGGGCGCCAATCCATCGCTGGACACACACTCACTCTCACAGACACACTCTATATGGGGCAATTTTGAGAAATCAATTGACTTGATCCATGTTTTTGGACTGTGGAAGGAAACCGGAGAACCCGGAGGAAACCCACGCAGACACGGGGAGAACATGGAAACTCCACCCAGATGGGGATTCGAACCGGGAATCCCTAGCGCTGAGAGGAGAACATGTTAAACCACTAAGCCACCCTGTGTTAATACATTAACAATAATAATAATAAGTAATATAATAACGGGGTATGTATTTTGTTTAGACTGTTTAAGGTTTTGTATTCCAGCACAGCTGATCTGCAGACCCCCTAAATACAGCTCATTGCACCTTTAATCAGTAGCACCTCCTAATAACGTCTGTGTCCCTCTTTAAAAAGGAAGAGTTTGCGGACTCACCACACTGTGCCTGCTTCCAGTGCTGATGATACACTTATTGCCCGATCCACACTTTGGGTGAAGACGGCTGCTGCCAGGCCATAGTGGGTGCTGTTTGCCCTCTCGATCACTTCCTCTTGACTTTTAAACTTCAAAATGCACTGAACTGGTCCAAAAATCTGGAAATGTATGTAAAAATGTTTTAAACAATAGTTACTGTTGAATGTTGAAAGATTAAATTTGTTTTAAATGAACTGTTTTAAGTATTAGACTTTAAAATATTTTAACATGTAATTAGAATAAGTTAAGCTTTCGTGTAATTGCATAAAATAATCACCAGATGGCAGCATAGTCACACAATCCTATATTGTACGAAGAAACTTTTAATTTTTTATTTTTATTATTATATTACAATTGCTGGTTTTAAATAAACGTATTGTTTTATATATATATTTTAAAACTTTGCCCTTGGTTTTAGTGAAATTATAACACTTGATATAATTAATGGATAATAATGTAATAATGTTTCTCTGGGATTAATAAATAATTTGTGATTCTGATATCGTGCGGCACGGTGGCTTAGTGGTTTAGCATGTTCTCCTCTCAGCGCTAGGGATTCCCGGTTCGAATCCCCACCTGGGTGGAGTTTCCATGTTCTCCCCGTGTCTGCGAGGGTTTCCTCCGGGTTCTCCGGTTTCCTCCCACAGTCCAAAAACATGGATCAAGTCCATTGAATTCTCCAAAAATTGCCCCATATAGAGTGTGTCTGTGTGAGTGAGTGTGTGCCCAGCGATGGATTGGCGCCCTGTCCTGGGTCTATCTGCCCAGCGCCCGAGACGTTCTCCCCTGGATGGGCATGGGGAACCCCCCCACGACCCTAATAGAGGACAAAGCGGGAGATAATGAAATGAATGAATGATTCTGATTTTATCTTTTTATTATGTAATAGTAATCTGATGTTGTGCTGATTGGAGCTGTACAGTGAGCCGGTGCAGGAGGTGGATAAAGCAGGTGGAGGAGTTCTTTACCTCCTCCTTGGCGAGTCTCATGTGGTCCTTGACGTTCGAGAAGATGGTGGGCTGGATGAAGAGCGCTTTATTCTTTACAGCGTTTCCGCCACACTCCAGCTTGGCTCCTTCTTTCTTTCCACTCTCCACCAGCTCCATGATCTTCTGGAACTGCTCCTGATCGATCTACAGACACGGAGACACACAGAGGACGAGGAGCAACGGCACTGAACTTCATTAAAACATACAACGAAATGTGCGTTTAAAAATACACCAAAAGAGTGGGTTGGACGTTGAGCAGGGATAATTATGGGATGTTGTACCTGAGGGCCATGTGTAGTTTGGGGCTCCATTGGGTCCCCGCTGATGATTCTCTGAGCGCTCGCCACGCTGAGTCTCACAAACTCGTCATACACAGCCTCCTCCACAAAGACACGCGATGCAGCCGTGCAGCACTGACCCTGATTATAGAACGCTCCCTTCTGCGCCTCCTGCACTGCTAACTGCACTGCTCACACACACACACACACACACACACACACACACACACACACACACACACACACACACACACAATCATATGACTTGTAATTAAATCTTTAATCATTTATTTATTAAAAATGTATTTAATGAACAGTGAAACATTTAATGGAAGTGTGTGTGTGTGTGTGTGTGTGTGTGTGTGTGTGTGTGTGTGTTTTTTGTCCTTTAGTTGTTAGTTGTGTAAATGTGGTTGTGTGTGTATCTTGAGACTGGTGACCTGCACCCCCCCCCCCCCCATTAAGAAAATAATCAAATAAATGAATCATTAGGGGCGGCACGGTGCTTAGTGGTTTGGCATGTTCTCCTCTCAGCGCTAGGGATTCCCGGTTCGAATCCCCATCTGGGTGGAGTTTCTATGTTCTCCCCGTGTCCGCGTGGGTTTCCTCCGGGTTCTCCGGTTTCCTCCCACAGTCCAAAAACATGGATCAAGTCAATTGAGTTCTCCAAATTGCCCCATATAGAGTGTGTGTGTGTGAGTGAGTGTGTGCCCAGCGATGGATTGGCGCCCTGTCCTGGGTCTATCTGCCCAGCGCCCGAGATGTTCTCCCCTGGATGGGCATGGGGAACCCCACCGCGACCCTAATATAGGATAAAGCGGGAGATAAAGAATGAATGAATGAATGAATGAATCATTAGGATTTAAACTCCACTAATAAAGAGGTTTTGAGTTGCAGATTAAATAAGCTGTAATTTTCTGCAGATTATTTATGGATCAGGAAGCAGATGTGCGTCCGCAGGATTAATGATGAATAACTCCAGAGTGACTCTGACATCATGCCATCATTGATCCTCCTCCTGACGGCAAGTCAGTTTTATGAATGAATGACTTTCTGTTTGAATCACTAAGTCCGCTCTCGCTCGCTCTCTCTCTCTTTTTTTATTTTTTTTTCTGTAGCTACAAAGGAGCGTTAAAAAACCACATCACTCACGGTCTGAGTCAGCAAACACAATGCAGGGGTTCTTTCCTCCCAGCTCCAGCGTCACTCCTTTCAGGTTACTCTTCGCTGCCGCCTCTTTGATCAGCTGACCCACCTGAGCACAAAGAGCAGTGCACAATCGAGAGCGCTTTACGAGCCGAGGAGGTTGACGTCAGAACGAGTTTGTTTGATTTGGGTACATGTTCAGAGTCTGGAGTGACGTCCGTATTGTCTGGATGGAGAAGCGTTGTGTACGAGTTCGTATGAAACAGAAGAGCACTTTGCTTGCACAGCTGATGACTTCTGTTTACAGGAATCGGCCTGCCGTCGCTCTGGAAACGCCGTGTTTATAGTTTATATCATTTTTTGGATGCTGGAGCCTTTTCCTCGATTTGGAGGTTCAGACTGAGAACATTGTAAAGATGCTCCGACACAATGCAGAACAGAGACAGACACCAGATCAAGAAATAAACTCAAAACTTCAACATTAGGTGTCCAAGTGTGGATGTTGTTCCCCGATCCCGGTCTCATGACCAGCTTCACGCTCTCAGTCCTTCTTTTGTACTTCTTCATAAATTATTTTTATTCTTTTATGTTTCTCTCTCTTTCTGTCTTCACATTTTTGTGGATCTTAAATCTCAAACCCACCTTTTTTTCCTTCTTTTTTGCATTTCACTAACTATTTCTTGCTCTTCTGTAAATTAAGTTATGGTTCTTACCTCCGTGGAACCAGTGAACGCCACTTTGTCGATGCCCATATGGTTGGAAATGGCGGCGCCAGCAGTCGGCCCGAACCCGGGTACGATGTTCACCACGCCGGGGGGAAACCCGGCCTGCGGGACAAAAACGATCCACTGCATCAGCTCAGCCACCCACATCAGATACGATCAACCGGCCGATCGCTTCAGATCAATAACTGATTTCATTAAAATCCAGAAGTGAAGGATTAACGGACAAGTGACGGTTAACACAAAAAGGTGAACACAGAGCCCACGTGACGAGTGGAGGAGCTGCCAGCTCCAGAAATAAAGAAAACAAAGGAGCTTTTTCTCTTTGAACTTTCAAACACAAACTCATTCATCTGCTGTTTGAGTTCATGAAGCTCTTCATGTCGGAAAAAAGCTCGAGCAAAGAAAAGCTCTGTTCATCTTCAGCTCTGAGTCTGAAAATCAGCCCTCTGTACAAAGCCTCGTCTTTTAAAGATCAGAGTTCAAACCGTGATATGTATCCATACAAACGGCTCGAACCCGAACTGCACACGTTTTAATAATAAATAATAAATAATAATCTAAAGCATATCAGATGTCAATGTAATGATAAAGCCTGATGAACAGGATGGTCTCACCTCTTTAATCAGCTCCCCCACGTGCAGCGCGGTCAACGGCGTCTGCTCGGCCGGTTTGATGACCACCGTGTTCCCGCAGCACAGCGCCGGCGCCACCTTCCACACGAACATCAGCAGAGGGAAGTTCCACTGCAGCACAGCGCACTAAGCATTAGCACCATCACTGGAATCAACATCACCTTCAGCTTCACTGCTTTACATTCATGAGCTTTAGAAATCGGACCCTCAGCCCTCACACCTGGTGGGTACGCGTTGCCTCCCATCGTAATCTAATCTAAAGGATGATCAGACACGAGGTTAATACAGAGCCGTGAGTTTAATTTCAAACACAAGCCATGAATTCGGACCCTCCGTCGTGATGATGTCACTGAACAGTGTGTTATCACATTACAGTGTGTGTGTGCAGAGACGCATTGTGTTCTATAGAATACGTCTGCGTAGATTCAGTTTCAGATCGGCCCAAGAAACCCCCCCCCCCACACACACACACACACACACACACACACACACACACACACACACACACACACACACACACAGACACGCTAAACTCAGGATTACGGCCTTAATGCATCAAATCTCTGTGCATCACTGATTTAAAAGCATCACGAAATCAGATCTGTAATCTGGAGGGAGCATCACTGGACAGTACAGGTGAGTACAGTACAGGTGAGTACAGTACAGGTGAGTACAGTACAGGTGAGTATAGTACAGGTGAGTACAGTACAGGTGAGTACAGTACAGGTGAGTATAGTACAGGTGAGTATAGTACAGGTGAGTACAGTACAGGTGAGTACAGTACAGGTGAGTACAGTACAGGTGAGTACAGTACAGGTGAGTATTGTACAATCACTCATACAATCACGGCAGCACAATGTCACACATCACACAGAAGAAGTGTGTATACGCACCGGAATGATGGCTCCACACACACCCACCGGCTCGTGTTTGGTGAAACACAGGAACGTATCATCTGAAACAAAGACAAAGAGAGAGTGAAAAAAAACAGGAACAAGAAAAAGCTGCTCCGAAAGACATGACCGAGCATCAGTACGACCCGGAGGAGACGCTCAGCCTCTCTCTCTCTCTCTCTCTCTCTCTGTCTCTCTCTCTGTCTCTCTCTCTGTCTCTCTCTCTCTCTCTCTCTCTCTCTCTCTGTCTTACAGGAGTCATATATCGCGGCCATAGTGAAGTTGGAAACACCGTGATTACATTTCATGGCATTTTGGTTTCCTTATTTCTCATTTCCTCATTCTCACAAAAGTCAAATTCTCAGCGTGAATCTGGTTCATGGTTTAGAATCTTTTAGAACGTCCCAGTTTTATTCCAGCGTTCTTCTTCTTTTTTTTTAGATTTTCTAAACATCCACAACCTGCACACAGACTTCAGACTTCAGAGGGTTTTTACAGGTGCAGCTGTTTTTATGGCTGAATATTTTGGATATTTTTCTGAATATTTTGGATCTTTTTGGATCTATTTTGGAGGTGCCAGAGGAGCACACAGCTGACCGTTCGGGAGGTCAATGCTCGGCCCCCGGGCTTCAGATTTTAAATTTAACTTCCGGAAGAACAGATCATTAAATACACGATCGAAAGTTCCAACCCTGTTTGTTCTCCTCAGACAAAATCCAAACTTTCTCTTCACTCCACCTCCACCACACACACACACACACACACACACACACACACACATGCACACACATACACACACACACACACACACACACTCTTATGTAGGTAAGATTTCTTCTGGTCTGAAATATGAAGGAGCCACGCCTGTTAATTTGCGGCGCTGCCCTCTCACGGTCCTGACCTTCTCGTGTTTCCCCACACGGCAGAGTGTGGACGGAATTACAGACTCACTGACTCTCTTCCCACAGTGCTCATCTCCACCTGGCATCAGTCAGCGGGCGCTTTCCCCTCAGTGCCTTACATCTGTTTATCTAAGGTTACACCTCACGTCCGTGTGGATGGACAGGTGAGAGGTTCTTCTGATGCCGATGTGAAAACTGTATCCGGTATTCCAAAATTCACTACAGAGGCGGCGGACGGTTAAACAGCTGCTTCGGTTCGAGTGACGAATCGGTGCTGACCAGCCGCATGATCCTTACAGTCCAGCATTACGGTCCAGACTGCAACTTTAAAGACTCTTTTGTTCTCTTTCTGTCATGACGTCAGTGTATTCTGTTTTTATATTCTGACTGATAACATGCGTTCATTAGCAGGATTCAGTCAGGATTAACAGATCTGACGGGGACCGTGTCTGTGACCCCCGGCTCGTCGATGGTCGCACCTCACCGATCGGGATCAGAGCCGCTTCCTCCGGCTTTGTGCGCCGTCGCTCACCTCCTGGATCTTTATTTGAGTTTAATCAGGAGGAATGAGAGAACCTGTTTTGTCTGTCAGAACTCCCGGAGTGAAGGATGAACAGGGGGGGGGGGGGGGGGCGTCTAAAAACATGACGGTGTAGCTCGGGTTGCGTGGCACCGTGAGTGTGTGCTGCGTTTACACCGCACCACAATACGAAGGATATTTAATTATGATATTAATGTTTTAAAACTAATTTGAAATATTTATTGCATTTAAATTGCACCAAGTCAACACGACACGTAAACTCATTCAGAAACGCACAGAACAAACAGTTTACACTAAAAAACATACTACTTAAAAGTTAATTCACTTTATTTAATTTGAAGAAACCTGCAGAATGACAGCGTATTTTAATAATAATAATAAAAATAATTAGTTCTTAATTTATCTGTAAATTACATTAAACCCAGTCAGTCATTATAGAAGATGCTAAATTATGATTATAGATTGAGGTTCCTCATGTGGGTTCTGGGATCTAACGGGCCTGTACACTCAGAACGCACTCACTCACCAACTGGCATGGTCTTGCCGTGGATTTTATCAGTCCATCCCGCGAAGTACCTCAAGGTTTTAATGCTGCCTTCCAGATCCACGAAGAACGACTGCAGAAAGGGTTTCCCTGTGTCCATCGTCTCCATCGTCTGGAAACATCACATCATATAGAGACCATTAAACACATGTACAGATCAATAACGTCATCGTAACAGCGTCTCCTCTGATAAGATCTCAGATATTTCATCATCATCGTGGACGCCAGCAGAAGGCCTGGTACTCACGCCGGTCCGGGTTCGAGCCACATGGCTCCTGTGAAATGATTCAAATGATTTCACCATGACGTCCGTTACATAAAAATGCTTTATGAGTGTTTTCTCTTCGAGGTGAATTTACACCTCGCCCCGTGCCCGTGGCTGTTAGGGTGGCATGGCCAGCCTGCCATCTGCTCACCATCTTGAGATTTAATGTCAGGCATAATTCAGGGTTTCTGGAGCTGGCAGATCTCCTGCATATAAATCTGAGCTCTGGTTTAAAGCGCTCAGTGAGGAGCAGCCGATGTGTCGATGAAGAAAAGGCGGCGCTGATCCATCTGATCCCAATTACATTTTACATTCCAGGCTTTTCGGCCGAACGGTTACTGGAGCTGTTGTAATTCAGCGTTTCGGGACATGTGCACGCTCCAGGCTGCACTCTAACACTAACACCACTTGGCAGAACAAATTATTTCATTAATTTTTATTAAAATTTAAAGCTTACATAAAAGTGAAATCTGAATCTTGTGAGAAGGAAGAGAAGTCGCTCGTGTTGTCATGGCGCCGTGCTGCCAGTGCCATTTAAAATCCAAAAGAGAAGCGGTCACTGTAACCATCACTGAGCAGAATAAGAGTCCCCTACTGCAAAACTTTTTAAAAAGCTTTTGGACAAAGTTGAAACGTTGTAGGATGATTTTTTTTATCTGTACAGACGCAGGACGGCGTGAGCGACCGACGGATCAGCAATAAATGTAGAGTCCAGCACCACGGCTCCAATCTGGAACCTGATCACAGCGTTCTGTGAGAGAACCCAGGCGTGTCACAATCTAATGATGTGATTTAAGACCTGGAGACGCATCCCTTCCACAAACACTTATCTCTTCATATGTGTGTGTGTGTGTGTGTGTGTGTGTGTGTGTGTGTGTGTGTGTGTGTGTGTGTGTGTGGTCTTCCTTTGTTACTCTCTCAGATACGAAGCAAAATGACTAAATATAATGTCATTTAGCAAAGTAAGGAGAACAAGAGCCACAACCTGTTCCTCCTTTCACCCATCCTGCTCCAGTTACACACACACACACACACACACACACACACACACACACACACAATCTGCAAACACTCACACAACACGAGTGATGACGTAGAAGAACCCAGTTTTGGTTCCGTACAGAAGTGGGCTGCACCGCAAAGCCACAAAACCAAGAAACATATTTCTTCATAAAGGTCGACGAAAACAATCTGCCAGTAAACAGCTAATAATCACAGGACTGATTCAGATCAATAAATGTTATTTAGGGATTTGTTATGAAGGGTTTTTTAATCTGCATTGTTGGATTATATTAAATCTTATTTATAATTAATTTGCAGTTTTGCTGTAATCACTACAGTCCTTTAAAACTACAGAATTCGGCAAATACATTAACCTTGACCCGCCCTGTGATGTGACCGAGCCCCCGAGTTTTTGTGTTTTTGGCCCCCAACACCTGCAGCAGTGTGTGAGCGATGTGCTCAGACAGGCGTGTTAAACTGCACCGGGGGAGAGTGGCCTACTGTTTACACTCACAGCGAGCAGAGTGCGCTCTCTCTCCAACAGGTCAGCCAGAGCGTTCAGCAGCCGGCCCCGACCCGAAGCATCCATCCTTCGCCACGCCGAGCCCCTCTTTACAGCTGCCCTCGCCGCCTCCACCGCCTCGTCTACATCGGCCTGAGGAGACAGAACCCATGACGAACGGACGAACACCGCTCGCAGAAAAGCACATGAAAGTGGAGATTTATTATAAATATAAACTCAGAAGTCATGTTTAGAATTAGACTCGTGCTCAGAGTTTATTTAAATTATTATTTTTTAAATACATTTCATTCTTTGGAATTTTGGAAAACGAGGCAGTGAATCAGGAGTGGAACTGAACCAGAATCAGGTTTTAAAGAGACACTTAATTTTAATAAGAAAAGCCTTTAATTATAAGCTGATTTTTAGACTGCAAATGTGTAATCCTTAAATTATAATTAATAAACTCTGAATATCAGAATGGAATCCTGTATTGAGAAAGATTAAAAATCAACATTAAAGGTGATTTCATCTTGAATCATCACAGTTTCTGCGCTCTGCGGTCGCTCAGCGATTCATTGGTTCACGGCTGCAAGTGAAATATGCTTTCTAGGACATTTTTTAAAGTTGATGAAATAAGAATCAAAAAGCAGAAATCTATAGATTAAAGACTGGAGTGTTCGGATGAAGAGTGACATTTTATTTTGGGTTTTTTTTGTTAAACAATCTGAAGAAACGGGACCCTTACAGCTCAAGCGTACGTCCACCTACTGCACATATCAGCACGGAGACCAGCCCATTACCCCTCAGAGAGAATCAGAGAGAACATGCCAATTTTTTAGATTCACTTTGTTTAGTTCTCCTGTGTTGGTGTGTGGGGCATTTAATAAACAGTCATTTATTCATCTGAATGTCTGATAAAGTGCTTTACATCTGGAGAATCTTTCCTCTTCAGAACTGAACTCCCTGTATTGCTATATCCTCACTGTATTGATCAGTTTGGTATTAAACTCGCAGGCCTCTAATTAATTAACATTTGCAGTCACCTGCAGTCATGACATGATTATTTCTTCTGTATGATGTTGATTTATTAAATTATTCCTCAGGCTCTCAGGTCCAACCGTAACAGGATGTTGTGTCATTATTATTATTTTTTTGTATTATTTTATTTATTATAAAATGTCGGTGTGTTACCTTAGCTCCGGCCTCGTGTGAGTAAACTAAATGAAGTGAAGTCTTTACCTTGTCGGCTTCCTGCACGTCGCAGATCTTCAGACCTGTTGCAGGATTGAAGGTGGAGAATGTCCTCCCCGTGCGCGCGCAGCGCCACTCGTTGTTAATGAAGATCTGCAGTTTGGGAAACAGTTTGGAGAGAATGAGGCGGCGGATCGGAGCTCGTTCGTTACGCACACACTGCGCGGTTGCCCCTCTTACCTTGGTGTGTTTGATCTCAGAGATTCTGTGAGGTTGAGGGAAAGTGGAGCTCTGTCCGTTCTGAGTAATTCCGTTCTGAGCCATGACGGCGCACAGTGCGGCTCGCGCGGTGCTGTGAAACACAAGACTATGGGAGAGGCAGTGTGTGTGTGTGTGTGTGTTGTGTGTGTGTGTGAGTGAGAGAGAGAGTGTGTGTTTAAGCAAGTGCATTTGTCCTGAGTGATGGAAGCACCGTGTGTGTGTTTATACTCGGTGCGTAAAGACGCCTCCCTCTCCGAGCGCGCACTCCGCCCCTGAGGCGCGCACAGCGCGGAGGAGAAGCTCTGCACGAAAACTCCAGCCCTCCATCCGCTCCACACTGTTTATCTGAGCGCATGTTTACACACAGCACAGGCTGCGATTAAAACACCACAGAACACAGCTCACACTGCGCTGCGTGAATAACTCAGCAGGCTGGGTCACAGGGATTAACCCGTGCGCAGTCACTTTCATTCAGCACTGGCTTTATTTTACCTGCTCGCTCTGCTCAGTGGATCAACATTATGACTCTACGTTTTCTGTTTGATAGTTCTCTTAGAAAGATAAATCTCTTAATCACTCCAGAATAACGTACATCAGGGCGCTCCATCGGTCAGCTCAGACCAGACGTTTACTCAGAACAGAGCTTTATAGGGGAGAAGAAAGTAAGTCTCCTCAATTAAGCAGCATCATTATGTTCATAACAGCTGCATTTGTTTTGTTTTATTCAGTAAAAGACAGATTACTGATGTTTTCCGACCCTGGTCTTAGCCCAAAATGTCAGATCTGAGTATGGGATTGCAGGATGGGGGTTATTGGCCGTGTCGAGATGTCCAGCGGAGGAAGTAAACGAGGGCAGATTAATTGCCCGACACAATATTTTCAGCCCAAATACTTTTGATAGGGTCACAAAGGGCCCAACGGGGACCTGACCGTGTCCCAACGTGCCGCCGACAAATCCGAACGTTGCCACTTTGCACCTGGGCCTAATGAAGTTGAATGCGATTAGACACTCGCAAAACAAATGCTTTTGTCAGATCGGGACAAAGACTGCCCACTTCTCGGCTCATTTTCCTTTAACACTGTTGCCATTGTTTCCCCTCGGCTGCCTCTCGTCACTCTCTACTTGTTGGAGTGTTAATGAGGACAGCGAGCTTTTCTCACTCCAGCGGCTTTCTAACACCTCCTAATGAGGAGGTCGAGGCAGGACGGAGATGGACGGAACGGGAAATGGGAAAGACTGGGAGAGGTAGATGTTAAAATGTTTGAGGAAGATAAAGCAAAGGACCGAGTGGAATGGAGGAAGAATTCCAATCATAAAGTTTAGGGACGTTGCAGAGATATGGAAACAGGAAATGTATCCAGAAAGATCAGACACGCAAGAACACGAGACAGTCGTGTAATCAAGACGATTAAATAAAATAGATCTGGAGAAGAAGAAGAGGAAGGAGAGCCATGAAGGATGAAGACACACATGAATGGATGCTGATGTGACACCTCGAGGTCAGAGATGAAGACCTGAAGTCAGGGGATGAATGGGGAAGCTGAAGCCCTCTCAGGATGAGTGCTCAGGCTAATTGGTGTGCAGCACCTTCGTTAATAAAGGTCAAGTTTTGAGTCCTGTTAATTGATTAGAGTCACTGAGCAGCATTATAACCGTAACTACATCCTGAAAGACTGGAACACACAACAAACACACCCAAGATCAGGCTCAGGGCGACAGATGTACGAGGTTTTAACATTTATAATCACTTTACTCTCAGTTTAACACAACAGTCAGGATCCAACACAACAGCAAGCGCTCAGAGCTTTAATTTCTCTATAATAAAACTATGAGGGCTTCAGCAGCGGGGCCCTCTGACTGACTCATTTTTAAGGTTTCTCTTTAACAGATCTGAAAAAAAAAACCTCCATCCCTTCATTTTGGAACATCAACCAAAAAGTAATGCAGTGTGTGAAGCTGGGAACTGTTCATATATTCATTAAAAAGATTCTTTTTAATCATTGAAAGCGCAGTGTGAAGAATTTAGCGGCATCTAGTGGCAAGGATGCAAATGACATGTTATTCCTCTGACAAATATGGCGTCCGTGTTACGAACAGATTCAATAATACAATAAATAACAATAACACAATAGATTTCAAATTCAATAACACAATAAATAACACTTTCTTAAATTTAAACTGAAAAACACAGAGCGCAGTAATAAACACACAATACTGTCGCCATATTAAACCCTCAGCTTCGGGACGCTGGTGTTAAACTGTGGTTTTCCATCTCATCAGCAGCTCCACCTTCATACCGATGACTCTCCTGTACTCGGTGGCGGTGCCGACCGGCCGTGTGCCCACTCTGCCCGAGTGAGTGCGGTGAAGCGGCGACCCTGAGTGTAGCCCCTCCAGGTGTACAAGGGTTTGCAAACAAAGGGCCTTTTCATCGGGCTGCATGAGAATGGGAAGGCCTTGTGTTTGGTGTAAAATATTCTGGATAAAAGGGAATGCAGGTGATATTCAGTTACCGTGGCTTTAATTAAACAGGTCCTCACTAAAATAAGCTTGATTAAAGCAGCCAGCCACCGCTTAAAATCCCTGAAACGGGTTAACCAGCAGCTCAGCCCATCACGGGGGTCATCGCCTCGTCCCTGTTTGTTTTCATTCTTTGTCTCGTGCTTTTCTGAATCTCCTGAAATCAGCTCCCAATTCCTCTGACTGTAAACATGTGTGGATTCCCCCACGGCGGGACCGATTCAGGATTATCTTATCTTAAAGCCTTTGGTTTTTGTTTCAGAATGACGAAACTTTCACTTTTACTTTACGGTGGACAGAACAATCGTCCAGATGTGATGTGTGTAAGCATGGACACACACCGCCTCACACCTCATGTGCACTGATCAAAGTAATCCCCTCCTGCTTTCAGAAAGGCTTTCCACAGAGTTCTGGAGTGAGATGGCGAGGCAGATCATGTACTTTCATTCTTGACCCGTCTGAGGGGATTTTAAGGCTTTTTTTTGTGGATGCTGTGATTTAGAAACTGGAGACATTTTCTTTACAAACTTTAGGTGCGGGCGGCACCGTGGCTTAGTGGTTTCCTCCCACAGTCCAAAAACATGGATCAAGTTAATTGAGTTCTCTAAATTGCCCCATATAGAGTGTGTTTGAGTGTGTGAGTGTGTACCCAGCGATGGATTGGCGCCCTGTCCTGGGTCTATCTGCCCAGCGCCCGAGACGTTCTCCCCTGGATGGGCATGGGGAACCCCACCGCGACCCTAATAGAGGATAAAGCGGGAGATAATGAATGAATGAATGAATGAATGAACTTTAGGTGCTAGGGTTCTTTTTTCTTTTTCTTTTTAAAGTTATCCATTTAGCACACATACAGGTAAAAAACTACAATGTTAAAATAAGGACTACAAAAAATAAATTTGAAGTCAGAATCAGGAATCGATGGATCGTACCGCAGTGTCATTGGTCTAATAATAATCTGTTAATTATTTCCTTTACTTAGTTATCTCACACTTGGTGTAAACTGATTTTGGGAGGTGGGATGTGCGACGGCTCAGAGGTTCCGTTTGCATTCTGAGGATGTGTAATGTCAGAGAACAGTGCGGCTCGACCTTCGGCTGCTCGGCTGAACGCCTGGACGATCCGCAGCTCTTCCAGATGAATAACTGTAATGTAACAGCAATAATCCTCACGCAGGAAGCCAACTATGAGCTCAGTGACCTCAGCGAAGGCTCGTTATGAGCAAGGCCCTTTGTTATGAGTCCTGACGGCTGTGATTGCTCCACACTTCCGGTTCGCTGCCCGTGGCTTTTCTTATCTCTGCGCACACTGAACTGTTTTTATCAGAAACCTTGGACTTTCCAGCAGTGAGTCACGACCAGCTGCATCTCATCCACTGACCTTCAGCCAGAGCTCCACGATGCTCCAGGAATCTGCTCCTCACGGTCCCGATCGAGATAACCCCCCCCCCCACGGCTGAAGCTCTCTCACTGAGGGAGTATTCCCCTCAAGCTGAACATTTTATTCTTCTGCATTTTTGTAAATACATAATAAACGATCTACAGGATCAGGATCATAACGCACTGGAATAAACCTTAAAAAAACCTTTTGGATGTGAATTTTATTAGTGAATCATAAGAACATTCTGTTAAACTGTTACAGCGTGATAAGGTCGTCCATTTCGTCTTCTATAATTGATCAGAGGTCAGATTCTGTTCCTGTCCGTGTCTCTGTGGGGACTCCTGATGGAGCCTCACCCGAAGGCCGGATCCCGGTGTCCGTCTCATGTCAAATACGCGACGATCTATAACTTTGAAATGATAACAATTAAACGGTTTAATGACGATTAAAGGAGGGTTTAATGGAAACCTTTGTGGTGGACATGCTCTTTGAAGCTTGAGCCAAACCTCCACGAACAGGAGACGTCCGTGAATGATGCAGATCAAGACTCTCTCCTGACTCACGTCCTGAATGGATTTGAAATGGATCACGTTTCACCATCGCTTGATCATTTAGGAGGACGGCCCAAGTCTTCGTTTGATGTCTGATCTCAGAAGCGAGTCGTTCATGAGAGATAAAGTGAAAGGGAAGAGAATGAGTGCAGAAGGCCTGAGAGCACAAACTCCGCTGTGAGGGGGGGGCAAGGGGGGTGCTCACGGTCCGAATGAAAAGTGACAGTTTGAGTCTGATAATGCGTGTCTCCTCCGTCCCTTTGAAGTCGGCTCTCGGGCCTCACCTATCTCTCCAGGTCCCATCACCACCACCCTGGAGATCACCACCTCTGTGACCCCCTCGCTGCCGGCCGGGGTGACCCCCTCACTGTCGGCCGGGGTGACCGAGAGCTTCAGATCAGAGCAATCTGCAAACCGAGTGAGGAGGTGGCATCTGATGAATTCATGTGATGAAATGTGTCTCTTTAAGTGTCTTTAACTCCGTCTTCATTGTTTATTCGGTTGGACGGTACGGACCCAGGATGGAGAACAGGCACCCAAAAAAAAATTGAAGCACACCGTACTCACGGCTGCCCCTGTAAGCTGGCTGTTCCGTTTGCAGGTGGCCGCAGTGGGAGGCTGTGGGGTGAAACGCGGTCCGCGGGATTACATGTCGTTTAGGGACGCGGTGTACGGGGGGGGGGGGGGGGAGCTCTTCATTCACGGGGCTAAAGGAGCAGCTTTATTGGGACTGCATGCTGGGGCTCCCTGTTGCCGTAATGCAGCAGATTGAATGACTGAACACTGTTTACATCCCACGTTTGGCCCTGAGAAGCTTGTAAGTGAGGGGCACCAACGCGGCACCGCGACGTCAAAGTCGCCTATTGTTCTCGTAAGTGCTGACTCTGCACGAACCACGAGTACGTGATTACGGCGCCATGACAAGCATCTCAGCTGTAATCAGTAATTATTCCCTCAAGCATGATGAAAAGGTAACTGATGGATGAAACTTCTTATTAAAGAGCAGGAAGTAAATGGAGCGAGGCCCGTCTCCGTGCCTGATGAACCCCCCCCCAGAGCTGGCTTTTTTAATAAGCCGTCCAGATGGGCAGGCTGGCATGAGGTGTGTTCTGTGAGTTGACCTGCAGCGAGGGGAGACCTGAGGGGGACGCTGCAGACCTGAATGTGAGGCCTGTAAACGTCTGAAACAAACGTCAGACAAACGCTGCCGGCCAGCCGAGCGAGATATCGTTAGTTTATCATGAGAACGTGAGAGAGATGGCACCGGGCATTACGGACGACCACGGCTCAGAGTCTGGGCAAGTACGGAACGTCTGTCGTTACAGAACCCCGGATCTGTTTACTGCTGCTGACAAGAAAACACAGAGCCGTTCCAAAGTGCAGACGAAAAGGTTTTCATTTCACGTTGAGCCTCGAGCAAAAACAAGCTTCAGTTTCTCCAGCATCTGAAGACCTTCAGTCTGAATCGCTCTGCTCCTGAAACAGAAACGCCTCACAGAACGTCTCTGAAACAGAAACGCCTCACAGAACGTCTTCAGATTAAACTGCTCTGCTCGGCTCTCAGACGACGTGACCGTTATTTACATTCTCATACTTTTATTTTAATAGATTAACGCCGGGGGCGGCACGGTGGCTTAGTGGTTTAGCATGTTCTCCTCTCAGCACTAGTGATTCCCGGTTCGAATCCCCATCTGTGTGGAGTTTCCATGTTCTCCCCGTGTCCGCGTGGGTTTCCTCCGGGTTCTCCGGTTTCCTCCTACAGTCCAAAAACATGGATCAAGTCAATTGAATTCTACAAATTGCCCCATATAGAGTGTGTGTGTGTGAGTGAGTGTGTGCCCAGTGATAGATTGGCGTCTTGTCCTGGGTGTATCTGCCCAGCGCCCGAAACGTTCTCTCCCCCCCCCCCCCCCCCCCCCCCCCCCCCCCCCCCCCCCCCCCCCCCCCCGCGCGACCCTAATAGAGGAGAAAGCAGAAGATAATGGATGGATAGATTAACGCTGGCATTTTCCATTCTTTATCTGCTTTGACTCCTGTGAACTGACTCCTGTGAACTGACTCCTGTGAATGAACTCCTGTGAACTGACTCCCATGAACTGACTCCCATGAACTGCTCCCGGAAAAGCTGAACGGGCCGTAGAAATATGAATCAGTAATGAATCAGTAATGAATCAGTAATGAATCCGTTCCTTTGCTGAAGAACCTCTGAGAACAGCAGAGTGAGTCGAGTCTGAATCATTTGAACTGACTCCAGCTTTGGTCTGAATGACGCTCAGCTGTTTGGGTTCCGTGTGTTTCTGGAAATCATGGCCGATGTTTTGGTTCTATTACAGAATCCGAACCTCTCTCTCCTCGTCGGGTACAGCGCACCTGTCCGTCTCCGACTCCGTCAGGCCGTCCGAGTTGCATTTTTGGGACATACAAAGATGGACAGTGTCTGGGTCCCCGGGTCCCCGGGTCCCGGGTTCTGTGCTCTTTTCTTTTCTCTGTCCCAGCAGGAGGGAATTCCTGCCGTGGCCTTTCAGCCCGTTCTGCTCCGGCACGTCCTGCATCTGGCACGGAGCTGCCCCCGGCCCGGCCCGGCTTTCACCTCCCAAATGAAGAGCTGCGAAAAGCAGAACAGGTGATCATGAGAGAGCGGCTGGAAGAAAGCGGGGCGCTGAAGGGTCACTTTTGTGTGCGCTCTGGTCGTCACGCAAGGCTGAGCCACACTGGAGCGTGGAGGGAGGACACCACGTGGGAAAGAGGCCGGCATTGTGGACTAATGAGGACTTTTCAACGGGAGCGTTCCTAAATTAGCCGCTGATGTGTTAAATAATCGATATGCTACGGAGACTAATTGAACGCTTTGTGGCTGTAACTGTAAGCGGATCCGCGCCGGTTAAATGAGCTGCACAAAGGGTGGAGACGGGTGGAAAACCATGCCGGGATCCTTTAAACCGGAGCTCTGAGTGTCTGAGGGAGACTTCAGTTAAGTTTAATTACTTTAACGATCTGAGAGACTTCTGTAAATGTGATGATTGATACCCGATCAGTGAAATGCCATGACGGTTTGATGTGGATGATGAATTCACCTTTGACATTCCGATCTGATTTCCTGCAGAACCGGCCCCCGGGCCGGGCCGGGCCGCGATGCTATCGGACGGATAAATGGCGATGATTTGATTAATGGCTGTGTGGCTGAGTTTCCTGAAGTCTGATAAGTGCCTCTGCTTTGCATGATCCTCTACATGGAACTCCCACGCCCATTCAGGACCGGCACGGATCACGTCCACCTTTCCTCCTCTGCCGAGATATGGACCCGTGTCTGGGGAGTTTCCATCCACGCTCATGAACACCCTGCGGTTTAAGAGAATGGCGTCTTCGTTCCCACAATAGGCGCATTGTGCCGCGGAATCGCAGGCCGCAGAGAGAAATGCCATTGTTTTATCGGGTAACGTTACCTGCGATTCCATCCACGATAGCACCCGCGTCTTTTGTAAGTGGAATCCGTGTATACATCGGCACCTGGACTTCGGCCACCTCCGCTTCCCTCGGCCCGGCGGCGGCCCGCTTCCTTCGGCCGCGACGTAAAGACAGCGGAGCCTTTTAATTTAGGGAACACATTCCTGAGAACCGCAGAGAGACAGGGAAGTGGGGAAGAGGATATGGACGAGGTTCTCACAAACCCAGCCCCTGTAAAGGTGATACATGGCGTCTGCGGGGAAAGTACTGATGCCGTGCCAAGCCGTGTCATTTCAGGTGTCTCTGCTACAGAAGCACATACGATGCCGCCGAGCTCAGCGCGGCGACGGGCGGGAATCCGTTCTGACCCTCTGCCAGGACTTTTGGAAACGAAGACGTAAAGGAGACGAAGACAGAGCTGCGATAGGTCTCGAACCAAAACCCTGTGTTAACTCCCCCAGACTCTCACAATGACCTACAGGAGCACCCACATCCCAAAATCCTCACGTGGGAGGAGCTGAACGAGTCTGCATGCTCAGCTGATGAGGGGACGAGACCTCCATCCAGATGTTGTGTCCACCGTGCATCTGGCTCCAAAGCAAAACCCCCGACCCAGTGACTGAAGCCCTAACATCCAGAGTCCTCCGAGCACATTAACACCATTCCACATTCAGACTCTCAGGTGTGTGCAGCGGCAGTCTCAGGTGTGTGTGTGTGTGTGTGTGTGTGTGGGGGGGGGGGGCTCACCTGTTCATTCATAATTTATTATTCTATTTAAATCCCCCTCGTTCAACATTCAATCAGAAATCAGAGCCGCACCGTTTATTGAGCAGATTTTATTAGATATGCAAACAAAACGGGTGCCAACAATCAGACTCAACACAAAGTCCTGTGTGCTTTATCACACGCTCGCCCCGGGGGGGGTACACATCAGGTACTGTACATTCAGTAGTTGTGGTGATGAATGATAGGAAGACTTGAAGACACACACACACAACACACACACACACACACACACACAGATTCAATGCTGTTCTGAGAAATGCATCCTGATTGGGTGTAAATGTCTCCTCCACCCCCCCCCCCCCCCCCCTTTAAGGCGTTCAACAACCTCATGGAGGTGTAACACTGAGCCGTCCTCAAATTCACTGTTAATTTAGTTTCTGATCCTCTTCTCATTTAATCCTCAAGATCATTTAGAACCCCCAAAGATCTGCACGTGCTACCTCATGCCCTGATGCTCCTCCCCCTGCCCCCCCCTCTGTTGGAGCCCCCCACTACCAGTTAAATAGGACCCAACCAAATTTTGTGGTTGGTACTTTCTTATGAATAAAGGCGGTTCTGCAGAAGGTGGTGTTAAATCTAACATTCTGGATTTAGAACCCACGAGGTCAGCGAGAAATCACAAAGCCAATGGAAATAAATAGCTGACAGCTTTACACACACACACACACACTCACACACTCACACACTCACACACACACACTCTCACAAATAAATACAAAACAAAAACAGAAAAACAATCTCCGAATGAAAAGCTGAGCAGTACAGTGTGCACGGCGTGAGCGGTGGTGCGGAATGCAGACGGTACGATGCGGGCGCCGCTCTGTTGGATGACCTCCTTCCTCGCGGTTGGAGGTTCCACCACGGTCTCAGGTTCTCATGTGGCCCGTGACAAAAGGAAATGCTCGTCCCTGAATTCAAAATACAACAAAAAATGAAGAGAAGGAGCCCCCCCCCCCCCCGGTCATCATTACTAATGCAGGTCTCGATCAATCGCTGCTCCACAATTTGGATAACATCACAAAACCGTGGCAGGAGCACGGTGTGGATCAGCCAATCAGAGACGTCCACACATCTCGTTTTTGAATACCGCGGGTGATGCCACGCCTTTGAGATGAAGGGGACCGACGTGCTCACGGTTCGAACCGGAAGCTTCGGCTCTGCACAGACTTCAATCAGCGTGTTCTAAAAGGACGACGACGACGTCGGATAAAAAAACACCACCGTTTAACAAAATCCGCCTGATGATTCAAGACTTTTAGCTTAAATAGTTCTAGAAAAAATATTTGCTGTACATATGACACAATTATATACATAATGTAGTCGTTAATCGGGTGGTCGATTTGCACACCTGTGCACTGATAATAACGCGTTATAAACACCTCAGGACCCGAACAGCGCGGCCGCAGGCCGTTCTAATGACCCGCTGGGTTTGGGGTGACCTCAGGTGACCTCACTCGGTTCCTGACACGCCCACAAGCGCCGATGTTAATAACTCTCCTGCCACGTTCATAACATGTTCATATCACGTGATCTTAAATGAGTTGACGAAGCCGGTATTGAAACCTCGTTAATTAATCGTAATATTTCTGTGATTTGATTTGAGTTTATTGTTTGTTCAAAAATAAACGTTGGAGGTGAAGTTCAGAAAGGTCGTGTGCTTGTCTCTCCTGCAGGGTTACAGAGGTTTGGGTGACTCCACCTCCATCAACCATCAGAATCTGCGTGACCTCAGGATGGGAAAAAAAAAAAAATACTGTCATCACGGGACGAGAAAAGAAACAAGACAAGGCCTTTCTGGACTTCTGTGGGTTCTGATTATTTTCCGTGAGTCCACCCGGCTCCGTCCGGCCGAGCGGCCGAAGCACCGATACGACTGTTCGGGTCATCGTTTGGATCGTGTGAATGATATCACTTTGATTATAAAATTCAATCAACCTTTAATTACTAATTGTCACTAATTGACAGTAGAAATATATTAGGGGTTTGGGAGGTTCTCCTGGTGATGGTCCCAGGACGATAGAGGACTTTCTGACGTGGACAGAGGGAGAGGTTGCATAGTCTTAGCTGGAGAAAGTCTTTGTGCACCGAGGCTGCGGGTCTGCACTCCTCCGTCAGACGTTATCGAACTTGTGCTTTAAGTAGTCCTTCATCACCTTGGCGATTGGCAGTTCCTCCAGGAACTTTAAGCTCTGAAGCCCTATGCACTGACGGATCTTTATCCGACACATGTCCTGCAACGTCCTCGGCTGACCTGCGAACACAGACACAGCCATCAGCCGTCACGCCGTACGCTGCAGGAAACGTCCAGACGGCTGGACAAGACAGCGTGGCTTCACCACCGACATCTTCATGATGAGCATGGTGTTAGAAGAAGAAATGCTTCATCACATTAAACACATTAAAGGGTCAGGTCGTTAGGAAAAGGTTCTGGTTTCAGAGTTGGAACTCATACAGAACTAAATCTGACTGTTTTGGTTCCTGGAAAAAAAAATAATAGAGAAATTCTCCAAACCAGAGCGGCGTTTTAACAAGATTAAAAGAATGACATTATTTGGATCCAGGAAAGCTTTGTAATTAGTTTTATCAGTGCACCAACACACACACACACACACACACACACACACACACACACACACACACACACACACACACACACACAGCTTTCTGTCTCTGGTTTCTGCCCAGAAGATCAGAGGCTTAAGGTTCTGCTCCCCTTCATCTGCTGTCTTAAAGCTGCGAGGGAAATGAGTTCCAGGACCCGCTCTTTATCGGGGGTAACAGTGGAGCTGGTCCTGCCCCGCGCCGTGGTACGGGCACAAACAAAGCCAGCTGCAGAAGCCACTACAAAGGCTGAGGGGGAGCCATCTGCGGCCCGTGTGTTCCGTCAGTCACGCCGCTTCACAGGAAGCCTTACAGAATCCCACCCTCAGCGTGTGGGAGACTCTCATTACAGCAGCGGTTTTCCCCGATCGATACGGCGGGTGAAACGCGATCGCGCGGCTCTGAATAGAACCCGCAGTGCGTGTGGGGAGAAAGCCCAGCGCTTTGATACGCTGATATCAAAGTGAAAGCAGAAGACTGGAATGTGGCCATTGTGTTCCACCACATCATTAGTGCTTCAGGTGACACGGCTCACTTTTCTCACACGCTGGACCGATCGGGTTCTGACCTCTGAGCGCACGGCGAGGGCGGAGGAGCGCAAGAACTGACTACAAAGGCCATGCATGCGGAGGTGAGCCTACAACCTGTAACACAGATCTGATTTATTTGGGGAAATCCCTCCAAATCTAAGGAAGCAATAAATATTTTGTTTACGTACATGTGACCTCCTGCAGGAAGTCGAGGCAGGGGCGGCTGGTGCGCGACATGCTGACCGAAACGGCGACGGGCGTCTGGCCCTCGTAGTTGCGGGTGTTGGTGTCGGCACCGTAGGCATAGAGCAGCTGGGCGCAGAGCACGTCATCCCGCAGCGCAGACAGGTGCAGGGGGGTCTGACCGTCCTCCACGCGGCCCAGGTTGGTGTCGGCGCCGCGCTGCAGGAACATGCGGCAGTAGGCGTGGTTGCCCTTGATGACGGCGTAGCGCAGCAGGAAGCCGTTCTGCACGTCTATGTTGGCGTGGTGGTCGAGCAGCAGGCGCACGCAGCTGGAGCGCTCGCGGATGATGGCCAGCTGCAACGGCGTGGTGCCCTTGTCGCTCAGCGGGTCCACCTCAGCTCGGAACTCCAGCAGCAGGCGCACGAACGAATCGCGGCCGTAGTGGGCCGCCACGTGCAGCGGCGTCCAGCCGTCGTTGCTCTTTGCGTTGATGATGTCGCCGCGGTGCTCCGACTCCAGCATCAGGCGGGCGATGCGGGCGCGTCCGTGCATGGCGGCGTAATGCAGAGCCGTGAAGCCGCCGATGAAGTCCTTTACCGTCGGATCGGCTGAAACACAAAGAGGTTTTTAAATGACGCAGAAACCCATTTTAATTATTGATTTCAAATAAAAAACTAATAAAGGCAGGTTTGTGTGTGTAAACCTGTATAATAAAGGCAGGTGTGTGTGTGTGTGTAAACCTGTATAATAAAGTCAGGTGTGTGTGTGTGTGTGTGTGTGTGTGTGTGTGTGTGTTTATAAACCTGTTAATTCTGAGGGGTTTCATTAAGTCCATGTGATAATCAGATTGAACTTTAATGATTAGGATGAGATTTTAAAGGCTTAACCTGCCTCTGCTGATCCATCTGATCAGATGGTTTACAGTCTGCTGTTCAGCTACAGAAGAAACGAAGTGTCCTTGCGCCACCTATCGTCCAGTATGTGTTCCTGCACCAGATTTACCAGGTGTTTCACTACTGCCAGATACTGAGAAACGTTCCTCAGGTTCCTAAATCTAACCCTAGATTTTTCTCTTTGAAGAATTTTATCATAGAATTAAGAATCATGTGTAAATATTAGGAACATGTTTTAGATTTGGTATGAATAATGTAAAATGTATCTTATATCGGGGTTCGTTACCTCCATGCTCAAGAAACACACGCACGCAGCGCTCTTTGCCCTTTGCGGCGGAGAAGTGCAGCAGCGTCCAGCCGTTAGCGTCTCTGACTTTGGGCGAGTAGCCCTGTTCCAGCATCTTACGCACGGTGTAAACATCTCCCGCCGCCACCGCAGCCTGGATCTGCAGCTCATCCTGCAGCTCCGGGTTCCTTCTGAAGTGATGGTTCAGCATCCTGTCACATGGCTCAGCCTCTCCTGCATCCCTGATCATAGAGGAACCACGATAAGAACCCCGAGTGACGTGAAGCACCAACTTCATTAAAATTCATCCAGCAGCTGACTGTGAACCCGCTCCTGATACCGTCTGAATGGACAGAGATAAACGTCGGAGCTTCGTGTTGATGTGTTCATTTTTTTTAGGTTGTGGAGTGTTGTTGATGCTGACTCATCTAAATCAGAATGATTAACGCTGCGTGTGGATCGACCTGACGGAGTACCTGTGATTAACGTGCAGCTGATCTCAGACCGTCTTTGTACTTCGGGTTCATTTTCAGCTGATTTCCAGCAGCATGAAGCGGCACTCAACACCCTGAGAATACATTCAACAACAAAAGAATAAAGCCACGCCGCTGCCAGCTTCAGCTGAACATAAATTACATTCACATCATTACATTCAGTCGGTTAATTAATCAGCAAAACAAAACCACTCACGAGAGCGAGAACAAGACGTCAGTAAATTAAGACCGAGCCAGCCGAACGATCGGCCATCACTCACTCACCTGCAGTCTTAATCACAGGTCTCTCACAATGTTATATAAGTACATTTATTCACATTTTACATTATTATTATTATTATTATCCAATATTAAATATCTTTGACTGTTTGTCTGCAGGGCGGCACGGTGGCTTAGTGGTAACCACCTCTCAGTGTTGGGGATCCAGGTTTGAATCCTAATCTGAACCCATCTTGAACCCATGTTCTCCGGTTTCCTCCCACAGTCTAAAAACATGGATTCAAGGTAAACTGAATGCTCTAAATTGCCCCATATAGTGTGTGTGTGTGTGTGTGTGAGTGTGTGTGACCAGCGATAGCTTGGTGTATCTGACCATTGCCCTAAACCTTCTCCCCGGACCCCCCCCACCACACCCCTGGCAGATAATTAAGCAGAAGATGATGGACGAATGATGAAGGTTTGTCTCCAAAAAATAAATAATAAAATCTCACCATCAAGTAAAATCTAATTAAATAATGAAGACGACGCCATAAGGTATGTTTAGTTCAATATTTCATTAAAATACTTTTAAAATGATTTTAAAACCATGTTACTCCTGAATAAAAAAGTGAATTAAAGATTAATTCTCCTTTATATTTATAAAAATAGAATCATGAACCATATTAGCTTCTGTTCCTGAGACGCTTTTAATTCAAAAGGTAAAAATGTGCGACGGTTGAACAAACATAACTTAATAATAATCATAATAACAATAATAATCATAATAATAATAATAATAATAATAATAATAATAATAATAGTATTTGAGTGTCGGTTGTTCCGCTCGCTCTGAATGATCCATCTCTCTGCTGTAAACAGACAGCGGTTCACTTTGTAATAATGTTTTATATTTTATTTTCTCTGCAGTTTAAACTTTAACGCGGTTTTAATGAAGCTGTTTTTAATTGTAATTATATTTAATGAGCGTTAGCTCCACTGTAAGCCCACTGTACGGTGCTAACGTGCTAAAGCTAACTCTGCACATTCTAAACATTTAAAACTCTACGTTTGATCGGTTTTTATGTTTTTTTATAGAGTTTTGTGTATTTTAATGTCGTGCGCGTACTTAACTGTAATCCGTCCGTTCTGACGGCGGCGCTTTGAACCAAACGGATTCAGACATTCACACTCAGAACAAAATGCAGCTACTAGCTATTCATCTGTGAAAAGTGGTTGCGTCTCACTCCGCGCCGCAAACACTACGCAGGGTGGATAAACCAGACCGACGGTGAGGGTGTAGGGCACACTCATGAGCATGCGACCGTGCTGTTTGAGACGCAACCGGACATCAGCCAATCAGCAGCGGGTTGACAGCCGTCACATCCTGGTAACTGCTGCAAAACATTGCTACGCGAGAATGCCGCGGTGCAGTGTGGTAAATGTAGTTCTGCAAAGTGGACTACAAAACGCAAATCATTTTTTATCATGTGTAATTGTAATTTTAAAAACTTTTCATGTTCCCCCCGATGCTCAGATTTATTAAACAAACATATTTTATGGTTTTAATGGAATAGTAGCGACTCAGTTTGACCTGCAAAAAACGTCATTTCCTTTCCTCGGTCGCAGTCGCCGCTGTGTTTCTTCAAGTGTTCCAAATATTACTGTTCATTTAATATATACAATTAAATTCACGATGTATTTAAACATTTTCAAATGAAATTTAAAAAATACGCTTGTGATCGATGTTCTAACGGATTTACAAGAGTTATTAGGATTTGATAAGGTCTACGGTGCTATGAACCATACCTATTTTTTTTCTTCAAAAGTAAACGAACACTTTTCATGGTCCATTTGTTTCTTTAAAAACAGCAGCAGTATAAGGGCCTGTAAACGAATAATTTAAGTTTATATATGTTTATTTATTTTTATTTATTAGGTTCGTTTATTCCGTAGACGTGTGTGTCCGAGTTTAGTTGTGAACACTCGGTGGCTAAAATATTCAGTGGCATGTGAAGGAAGCATTTTTGTGCTCGCGCTCTCTGACAGAGACGCTGAGGTAAAAAAAAAAAAAACCAAAACTTTTATTAATAACATCATTTAAAAACGATGCAGGTTTAAAGATGTAAAGTTTAAAACGTTAATGTTTAAAGTTTGTATTTTCTGTCAGTCTGTTGTTAATTATTGTGTTCGGTTGCAGTTCACTGGTGAGTCGATTGAATTTGATTCAGTATTATAATACGTTTTTAAAAATCTAATATATTATACGGGGCGGTTTGGTATGTTCTCTCAGCGCTGGGGATTCCCGGTTCGAATCCCAATCTGGGTGGAGTTTGCATGTTCACCCCGTGTCCGCGTGAGGTTCCTCCGGGTTCTCCGGTTTCCGCCCACAGTTTAAAAACATAGGTCAATTGAATCAAGGTCAATTGAATTATCCAAATTGCCCCATATAGAGTGTGAGTGAGTGTGTGTCCAGTGATAGATTGGCGTCCTGTCCTGGGTGTATCTGCCCAGCGCCTGAAACGTTCTCCACTGGATGGGCATGGGGAACCCCCCCCCCCCCGCGACCTAATAGAGGATAAAGTGGAAGATAATGGATGAATGTATAATACATTACACTTATATAAACAGTGTAAACGATGTGACGCCCCTGTCTCTGTAAATCAGTCTTTATTAAGTGAAATAAACGAACCTCTCATTAAAAAGCTCAGCTTTATTCAGTCTGTGTTAAAGTGAGACTCGTTCCCTGTGTTCCCTGTGTTCAGTGTGTTTACTGTGTTTACTGTGTTCAGTGTGCTCACTGTGTTCACTGTGTTCCCTGTGTTCAGTGTGTTTACTGTGTTTACTGTGTTCAGTGTGCTCACTGTGTTCCCTGTGTTTACTGTGTTCAGTGTGCTCACTGTGTTCCCTGTGTTCCCTGTGTTTACTGTGTTTACTGTGTTCAGTGTGTTTACTGTGTTCAGTGTGCTCACTGTGTTCCCTGTGTTCCCTGTGTTCACTGTGTTTACTGTGTGCAGTGTGTTCACTGTGCTTACTGTGTTCACTGTGCTCCCTGTGTTCCCTGTGTTCCCTGTGTTCCGTGTGTTCCCTGTGTTCCCTGTGTTCCCTGTGTTTACTGTGTTCCCTGTGTTCACTGTGTTCACTGTGTTATTGTTCACAGGTAGAAGCTGAAGCGTATGCAGATGTTGTTCATCATTTTATTTTAATATTTTTAAACACAGTGAGGTCGGAGCTGCACGCTGGAGATGCAGACGGCTGCGCAGACGAACCTGCAGGAGGTCTTCAGATGTTTAAACCTGGGACTGACGGTTCCTTCGATGAGCAGCTCGCAGCTCGCGGCTCAGATCTCATGGGGAATGGAGCCGTGGTCCCAGGGTTCCCCGTCCCGTACGGTCCGGAGGGATGTGGAGGAACTGGGACTGGCTCTCACACTGATCACTAAGATCATCAACAAGCTGCGGACCAAGAAGTTGTGTTCTGAAGCCAGATGCTTCTACGATGAGACAGTGAGGAGCCTCATCCGGAACCCTGCTGTGTCCTCAGGTCTGGTGAGCGAGACACGTTCATCACACGGGGGTCTCACTGAAGTCCAGCTCTGTTTCATTAACATCATAATACAGCGCCTTTAAATCTGAACCTTTAAGACATGACACAAACAGAACCATCAGAGAACCTTCAGCTGGTTTTGAGAGAAGGATTTAAACACTTCACGTTCTCCTCTCAGCGCTGGGGATTCCCGGTTCAAATCCCCATCTGGGTGGAGTTTCCATGTTCTCCCCATGTCTGCGTGGGTTTCCTCCGGGTTCTCCGGTTTCCTCCCACAGTCCAAAAACATGGATCAAGTCAATTGAATTCTCCAAATTGCCCCATATAGAGTGTGTGTCTGTGTGAGTGAGTGTGTGCCCAGCGATGGATTGGTGCCCTGTCCTGGGTGTATCTGCCCAGTGCCCGAGACGTTCTCCCCTGGATGGGCATGGGGAACCCCACCGCGACCCTGATAGAGGATAAAGTGGAATATATTGAAGGAATGAATGAATGAATGAATGAATTTAAACACTTTATAATTAGTGAAGCTGTTAATCAATTAATTAATGAATGATAAAGGTTTGTAATCAGACCCGCAGCAGAATAAGGACCTGGTGCAATTGTTCTTTCCTCTGATGAAACTTTGTGACGTGTTTTTTTTTTTTTTGTCTTTGTTGCTGCAGATGAATCTGCTAAACTGCCGGGATAGGATTTTGTCTCATTTATCTGCAAAGTGCTCGTCCTCTTTCCTGCTGTATGACCTCAGTGATCAGGTGAGTGTGTGGAGCTGGAACTGACCAGCGGATTGAGCAACATCCTCTGATGTCTTATTATATCATCAAACCAAAGTGAAGGATGAGACAGCGTGGAAACTAGGGCTGTATTCAACTACAGATTTCATAGTCGAATCTGATTCGTCAGATTTTCCCTATACTGTAGTTGACTGATAGTCGAATCAGTTAAAATTTCACCACAAGATGGCGCTATAAGCATAGTTTTTAAAAAAAGATTTTTTTTTATATTTTACTTGTTTTTTTAACAAAAGAAAAACCTTTTTTTTGTTTTTCTTTTTTCTTTTTTTTTCTAGAAATTAGGATGATTTTATTTAAAAAAGGCTATATATATAACGAAAACAAAGACATTTCATGTAAAAACTAATGCTTAGCAGCAGCCATGGGCGCCCCCATGTGGTCAAAATGGTACATTCGACTATGAGGTTCATAGTCGACTACGGTTCTCCGAATCGAATCGTCGAATCAGCGAATATTGCAGCTCACCTCTAGTGGAAACAGAACGTTCTCAGCAGATGGACTGTGCTGTGCATGTGTAGTTGTCCACATACTTTTGGTTACTGTCCTTCGGCTGTGTGATGTCATTCTGAAGGTGTTATTGCAGAGGAACAGGTTTTCATCCTGGACCCACCGTTTGACTGAACCGCCTCGCTGCTGGACTCCCGGCTGTTCTGTGGACGCGCGGCTCTGGGTTCTGACACGTGTCGTTAAGGGGGTTCTGTGTGGAGACCTCACTGAGGAACCAGGTATGAAGTGATGCTTCAGGTTGGTTGTGGTTCCTCATGAGGAACTCTGAGAACGATTCTTTAGGTTGAATTGATTTAGATAAGGTTCAGGAACTGTGTGCGGGTCCACCATTGGACCATTGGTGGTGATGACGTAACGTCTGTGCAGATGTTTTCAGGACGTTCCTCTCTCAGTTTGAGGTTGCGCTCACTGCTCTGTATTCAAACCTGCTACTGACTGAAGCTCCTCACAATGAGATCAGAGCTCCTCTGGAGATCTCCATCTGCGCCCTGCTGGACCTTCTGGAGGTTCTGACTGCAGCAAGGAAAAGGCTCGGCCTGCTGTCCTCCACGCAGAGGCTGGTCTTCCTGCAGACCTCGGTGCTTCTCCAGTTGACGTGTGGGAACCTGGAGGACTTTGTGAAGAGGCGAGTGCTGTTGCTGCTGAAGCGCAGCCTCGTGCACCGAGCCGGTGAGGATGCAGTGTTAGCTGGAGGTCACCACGCGCCGCGGGATGACCGCTCCTCTGACGATCTGCTGGTCATGGCCAACGCCGTCCTGGAGGAGACCGACGCCGCTTGGCTCCGCCGTTTGAGTTTGAAACGTGGAGCGGGTCATTTCGGTGGAAGCGGAGACGAGAGCGCGGGCGGAGGCGAGCGAGACGCCGTGACGCTCCGGGCCGTCTGTCTGATTCTCATCCGATCCCTGCAGATCACAGTGCAGCACCAACACCCTCAAGGTAAACGGGTCCAAAATGTCCAGCTGTGTCCTCCACCATCGCTCACCTGATTCAGGGAGCAGGGTGGAGGTCTGGTGTCAGATTGTGCTGTGTTTCAGGAGCTCCTCCACGGCTCGGCCTGCGCCACTATCTGCACCGGCTGCTGGGTTTTGTCCGGCCGCAGAAGTCGCAGGTTGCAGCCGCTCCACACGGCTGCTCCTGGACGTTGGACGTGTTCACAGACCAGGATGACGACCTCGTGGAAGCTTCCATGGCGCTGACGTTGCTGTATTTACATCAGAAACGGTGGGTTCCCGTGGTTTTCGGGTCGTAAACGCCGTGATTTCCGTTTCACGCTCTGTCTCCTGCTCCTCATAGGTTCTCCTCGGAGTTGGAGCTGTGTGCTTGGGGCTGTAACGCTCACTGCCACTTCATCCTGCTCCTCCACAGTCTCTCCTTTGACCACACAGTCCTGCTGGACTTCCTCATTTCCTCTGAGACCTGCTTTTTGGAGTACTTTGTCCTCTACCTCAGGACGTTCCGTGACCACCGGCAGGATTTCCTGGCTGCCTGCCGTCGTGTGGGGGAGGCTCGGACGGCTTCGGTCAGTCCTCAGAGTGAGACGGGCTCCTGTCGGGTGCCATCAGGAGCAGGGCGACATCCTCTGGTGGATTATGAGAGCTCTGAGGAGGAGGAGGAGGAGGGGCAGGAGGAGGAAGACAGGAACATTGCAGAGGGGCAAACTGCTCTGGGAACAGCTGAGAGAGTGAAGCCTGCATTCTGTAATGATTTGTCTGAGCGAGTTCTGGGGTGTATGATGGAGTTACACGCTGTGATCAGCAGACTTCACAGCCGGGGGCTCTTCCCCTACAACCCCACCGCCCTCCTGAGACTGCTGTCGGCTGTCTGCGAGGAGAGGCAGACATGAACTCCGTCTTCAGGACGGGAGACACTCTCAGGACGAAAACTTATAGAAGCTAAATGCAGAGGAACACAGAATTCTGAAGGTTCTCGGGGAACTGCCTCTCTGTGTTTCCCGTTTGCTTTACGCTTCACTCAGGGGTCTAACCCTCGTCGTAACCCGGCAACAGGGCGCGGCTGGGGTTCTCTCAGACGATCCTGCTTTTTAATCTCCAGGAGCCTATCCCAGTACTCACAGTATCCCATAAAATGCAGTGAAACCCCTCAGCCCATAAGCAACAACATCTTAGGACACACACACACAACTCTACTGATGATGAGAAAAAGCATGATCGGTTTATTAAAATGATCTTTCATTAAAAGGGCTGCAGCTTAACTTTACATCATTAAGATTTTTAATTATCTTTATAATTAAACGGCTCATTAACAGCAGAGTAAAGCTTCTACGGGTCTTCTTCAACTTACAGCATGATTGCGACAACCATGTAACTTTAAGTCCGTAACACGTGTTCTAAAACAAAATATAATCTACAATAAATAGATTATTTTATATTAATATATTTTTACATTCTGCCATACTGTTTTTGTTTTTTCGTTTTTTTGCTGATGCTCCCTCGTGAATTTCCCAAAGGTGAGAATAAAGGTCTTATCTTTGTAGTAAACATTTTTTTTTTTTAGATGAACCGATTTATATACAGATTTACTGTAGATATACCGATTTTTCATTGTCGTTTGTTTGTAATTTGTGTAATTTTGTAAAAATTTGTAAAAACACGCCATCAATATTATAGTGAAATACATACGGTACTTGAAATGCTGTACCGACGTTGACCACAAGAGGGAAACCTGCGCGAGTAAACTTCACCCAACTGATTCGTTGGATCATTTCGTGACCCCCCCCCCCCCCCCCCTTAAATCACGTGACGCGGGTTGGCGGGTTGGCTGTTCGGTTTGTCACGTGCAGCTAATTAACGCTAATTAGCGTTGAGTCTTTTTAAGTCGCGGCTTCGTCGTGGAGAGTCTTTTGTCCTGCAGCTGCGTCGGAGGGTCGGGAGGTCGGGAGGTCCAACGGTTTCATTGTAATCTGTTCTTAACTTTTACTTTTAAAGCTCAACCCGAAGCTCTGCTGTTGAAGTTAAGTTCTGTTTTTCTGGATTAATTAATTATTCAGTCGTTAATTGTTCATGTTTGAATTAATTTACTTCAGTTCCATTGTTTTATTTTACACTTTAAAGGTACAATATGTTACAGTTGGGGTTTAAACCTTTGATGTGAATGTTGTTGGTGTTTGTTCTGATTGTTTACTGGTTAAGATGATGAGCTGAGTTGTTGGAATGTTGGTGCTAAGGTTGTTTGGTGGTTGTTTAAGGGTTTGTTTGGTACATGGTTTGGTCGGGGTGACCGGAAGGTAGTTTAGTAGTTTTTTTTTGTGTTGGATGTTGTGTTAGATGTTCATGTAGATTTAATGATTTGTTTCTGGATTCTTTCTTTGTCACTTTGGCTGGAGAAACATCAAAGGTCTAAATTCTACAAATAACATATTGTACCTTTTTTAATTAATAACCCCTCAGATTAATTAAACTGTAGTGTAATAAATATAATGACTGTATTAATTGCTGTTTAAACTCTATGATTAACTTCTGCTCTTCTAAAGTTTATTCATGTTTATCAGGAACAATTTTTAAAATGGGATCTGA
>JAFMOC010001071.1:37500-44332 GCA_019802505.1 Corydoras sp. C115 | reverse complement strand
CTTCAGTGCCCACATCTACAGGTCTTTTTTCTTTCCTTAGCAGTCAGCGGGTTTTTTTCTCCACTTACCTTCGGGTGCGAAAAGCTCGCGGTCAGGTTTCTTTCGCCACGACCGGGTAAGTTTCCACTGTGCCCTTTAAATTTAAACTTGCAAAAATGATATTCCCGATGTGTCCTTGGAATATTTAAAAACTCGAAATTTTTTTATACCCATTGCCATTCTTGTGAAGAGAAATAACCTCTTCTCTTGTCTTCTGGCCATTTCTTCCCTTCACCATGTTTTAAACACACCAGTAGATTTTAAAAGGGGAGCTGAGTACCCACAGCCCTTTTAAAATCTGCCAAATTTGGGTGCTTATTGCTTGTTGCTTCGTTGAATCCCAGGTGTTTTCAAAACGGTAAAAACACGGGGAATGAACCTCTGTTCTTATAGGTAGTTGAAAAAAGGGGGGGGTTAATAATTGTGTCAATGAAGAAATCACCAAAAAGGCCTATTAATACTTTATAGACAAAAATCACAATTGATGCTATCTTAGTTGCATGTAGTCGGTAACAAGTCCTTGTAAGATTTTGAATTATGAACACATACAAAGTGCACTGAATTCCATAAAACCCTTCGCAGCATTGGGGGGTTTAATAAAATTTTATCACCTGTAAAGTTTGTTTGTAGTGTGTATGTATTGTGAGTGTGTTGTTGTGGTATAGTGTATGTATGTTGTGGGTGATGTTGTGTGTGTTTTATGTGGTTTTGTGTGAGTGTGGTGTGAGGTGTAGTATGTGTGTGTGTGTGATTGTGTATTTTTGTTGTGTGTGTGTATGTATGTGTGTGTTTTTTGGGTTGTGCTTTTTGTGGGTGTGTTGTATTGTTGTTGTGTGTATTTTATGTTGTGTGGTTGTTTTTGTGTTGAGTGGTGTATGTGTGGTGTGTTGTGTGGTGTGTTGAGTTGTGTGTGTGTATATTGTATGTTGTATGTTTATGTGGTGTGTATTATTTTTTTGTGTGTGTGTGTGTGAATTGTGGTGTTGATGTGTGTGTGTGTGTGTTGGTTTTGTGTGTGTGGTGGGTTGGGGGCAGGTACAGATGCCCCTATGTTTGTTTTTCCTCGAAGAGGGGAAAGGCCCCAGAGAAAACCCAAACAATCACAGACGGAACCATAAGGATGTTTATTTTAAAATTTTTTAAGAACCGTCCACTCGAGACGTCTCCAATCAGAACCGCGTCTCCAATCAAACCAGCGTAAACCCAAACAGAACC
The DNA here is from genome assembly GCA_019802505.1 of Corydoras sp. C115. NCBI lineage: Eukaryota > Metazoa > Chordata > Actinopteri > Siluriformes > Callichthyidae > Corydoras > Corydoras sp. C115. The sequence continues at coordinate 43,078 of JAFMOC010001071.1, read as the reverse complement.
CAGCGCCCCCCAAAAACAGAAACCCAGGTCAGGCCAGCCCCCTGAAAAAAAGGACGGGGAGCAAACCCTGAGAGACACTACAGTTCGTTCTACAGTCCTGAGACCGGGGGGATGGGGGAACCGTGGGAGGAAACCGGGGGGGGAACTGGGGGGAGGAACCGGGTGTTAACTAGGTAAAGCACTCTGACCTCAAAATGTTTAGGGAAAATTGGAAAAAGGTTAATGGAGGTTTCCCCCCCCCCCCCCCCCCAACATCAGTGCCGACCCACAGACAGGGCACATGACCGAGTGCCAAAAAAATCCCTCAACCGAAAAAAAAACTTTTTACAACCCAAAAGAAACAGGAACCTGAACGTCCAAAGGGGTTAGAGAGACCTCCCGTCGTCTGTCCCTCACGTCTGCGTCTGCTGCTGTCTGTCCTCTCAGGGAGACCTCACCGTCCTGTCTGTCTGTCCTCTCAGTGGATTCCCCAGCCTTTGTCGGCTGTTGGGGTTTTATAAACCCCCTCAACCCCGTTGTCCTTCTGTCTGCCTCTAAATTGAACCCCTCACTCCCTCCACTTCGCCCCTCATAACCCACTCTCCTCCCCCTTCGCCCCTCATAACCCCCCTCATTTCCCCTGGGGCTCTGTAAAGGAACACTCCCCTGCCTTCTGTCTGGTCCTCCAACCCCTCCCTCTCAGTGAGCCCTTACCGATTTTCTGTCTGTCTTCCTCTAAGTTTGTCGGTCGAGATGAATTTAAATTAAGTGATTAATTAAATATAAAGCGTTTAGATTTCACTGATCTGAACTCAGCCGTCGGACGGCTTCTGGAGTTAAAGGTTCTGCTGAGCTGTGCTACTGAGGTCAGTGAGCGGGGGGGGGGGGGGGGGGGGGGGGGGGGGGGGGGGGGGGGGGGGGGGGGCTGATCAGAGCTGCTAATGACCCGGCTCATTAATTTTTTTAAGAGCTTTAATGATGCAGGATGTTTGGATTTTTTGGCCCAAACGCCGCCCGTCCGTCCCGAGTCAGCGTCTACAAACTGTACAAGTTAGAACATCACTCTGATTGGCCGTCGGCCGTTCACCTGCAGCCGCCGGAGGTTCAGGTTTTAATCTCAATTAGTTTAACGAGGCAGCGTTAATTCACGAATACTGAGTGGTCGAGTGAATCGGACTCACTGAGGTGAAGCTCTGTTAACCAATCAGGACAGACAGGCCCCCCTCCGGCCCCCCCCCCCCCCCCGGTCAGAGATATTGGACGCTCATCGCCGGTGTGTGAGATCAACTAGAGAGCTCACGTGCGAGTGCACTCTGTCGTGCGAGAGGTCGGCGTCTCTCGGTCACATTATCTCCGTTACATGAAACTCGGTGTTTTGTTTTATTTACCGTTTGATGAGAAAACAGAACATCGTTATTAATAACTAACTAACATTTATATTCAGGCACGGTGGCTTATGTTTGGCATGTTCTCCTTGCAGTACTGCGGATTCCAGGTTCGAATCCCAATCTGGGAGGAGTTTCCATGTCCTCCCCGTGTCCACGTGGGTTTCCTCCGGGTTCTCCGGGTACCTCCCACAGTCCAAAAAACATGGATTCAAGGTAAACTGCATGCTCTAAATTGCCCCATATAGAGTGTGTGTGTTTTCAGTGTGTTTGCCTCAAACGTTCTCCCCTGGATGGACATGGGGAACCCCCCCCATTGTGAAAGAGAAACACACAGATGCAGGACCTGCAGGCTGCACCAGGACTCGAACCCGGGACCCTTTAATTGTGAGGTGAGCGAGTGTGTGTGTGTGTGTGTGTGTGTGATATAATAAGCATCAGCTGGCTGGACGGTGTGTGTGACGGCGCGGTGGGAACTCTGTATATGGAACGTGAAGCGAGCTGCGAGGTGAGAACAGGACGGAGGAGGGTGTACAGTTACAGAGAGAGAGAGAATGAGACCCAATGTCTCTCGCTCACTCGCTCTCTCTTCCTGCACTCACCTCGAACGCAGTGGAACAGGAAGGGTGCTGGAGGAAGTGAGCGAACAATAATGAACACAGCAGGAGCCCCTCGGAGTCCTGACCTGAGAGTGTGTGTGTGTGTGTGTGTGTGTGTGTGTGTGTGAGAGAGAGTGTGTGTGTGTGAGAGTGAGTGTGTGAGAGTGTGTTAAACTCCCTGTAAAAATTACCTTCCCCCCAAACAAGTTCCTTCAGAATCACGGAGAACATTTCTATGTAATTCTAACACACACACACACACACACACACACACACACACACACACAGTCTCACATACTAACACACACACACACATACTAACACATACACACACACACTAACATACACACACACACACATACTAACACATACTCACACACACATATACACACACACACATATATACACACACATACACACACATACAGTTGTGATCAAATTTATTCAACCCCCAATGCTGCGAAGGGTTTTATGGAATTCAGTGCACATTTGTAATTGTGTTCATAATGAAATCTTACAAGGACTTGTTAAAGAACTAAATGCAACTAAGATAGCATCAATTGTTTTTGTCATAAAGTATTAAATGGCCTTTTTGTGATTTCTTCATTGACACAATTATTCAACCCCTTTACAACTACCACTCATAAGAACAGAGGTTCATTCCAGTGTTTTTTCAATCAGGTATTGAAAACACCTGTGGATGTCAACGAGCAGCAATCAAGCATGATAAGCACCAATTAGTAGCAGATTTAAAAGGACTGTGATACTCAGCTCCTTCTAGACATCTACAGGTGTGTTTACAAGCATGGTGAAGGCAAGAGAATGGTCCCAGAAGACAAGAGAAGAGGTTATTGCTCTCACAAGAATGGCAATGGATATAAAAAGATTGCGAAGTTGTTAAATATTCCAAGAGACACTATCGGAAGTATCATTCGCAAGTTCAAGTTAAAGGGCACAGTGGAAACGTTACCTGGTCGTGGCAGAAAGAAGATCGTGACCGCGACTGCTGTGCGCTACCTGAAGCGTAATGTGGAGAAAAAACTCCCCGCGTGACTGCTAAGGAACTGAAAAAAGACCTGTCAGATGTGGGCACTGAAGTTTCAGCTCAGACAATAAGGCGCGCACTGCATAACGAAGACCTCCATGCCAGAACTCCCAGGCGCACCCCCTTGCTGACTCCAAAGAACAAGAAAAGTCGACTGCAGTAGTATGCCAAAAGTCATGTGGACAAGCCACAAAGGTTTTGGGACAGTGTACTGTGGTCAGATGAAACTAAATTAGAACTGTTTGGGGACAATGGACCAGCGCTATGTTTGGAGGAGGAAGAACCAGGCTTATGAACAATTCAAAGAACACCTTGCCTACTGTGAAGCATGGCGGGGGGTCAATTAGCTTTGGGGCTGTTTTTTTGCTTCTAATGGTACAGGAAAGCTTCAACGTGTGCAGGGTACCAGGAGATCTTGGAGGAAACAATGTGATGGAGTCAGTCCACAAACCTGCGGCTTGGGAGACGTTGGACCTTCCAACAGGACAATGATCCGAAGCACACATCCAAGTCCACTAGAGCATGGTTGAACATGAAAGGCTGGAACATTCTAGAGTGGCCATCGCAATCACCAGACTTAAATCCAATTGAGAACCTCTGGTGGGACCTAAAGAAGGCAGTTGCAGTGCGCAAGCCTAAGAATGTGACTGAAACTGGAGCTTTTGCCCATGAAGAATGGGCTAAGATACCCATAGTCGCTGCAAGACACTTGTGTCAAGCTATGCTTCACGCTTGAAAGCTGTCATAACTGGAAAAGGATGTTGTACTAAGTACTAAAAAATAATGTCACTAGGGGGTTGAATAAAACTGATAATGATGTGAGCACAGTAAAGACATTTGTGGTTATTCCATCATAAATATTATGTTATATTTGTCTAATTTATAAGTGCCTCTTTGATATAATTGTAAATAAGATGACTGAAATGATCCAAATCAATGTCAAACTGCCAAAACACTTTATTTCAGTGGGGGTTGAATAAATTTGATCACAACTGTATATACACACACACACTAACATACACACACACATACTAACACATACTCACACACACATATACACACACACACACACACATACATACACACACACACATACTAACACATACTCACACACACACACACACATATATATACACACACACACTCACACAGGATGCTGTTCTAAGCTGAATATAAAGCGCTCGTTAGCTTCGTTAAGCTCGTCAGTGTTAATGATGCTCCTGGTGATGTCATCACGTCTCCAAACCTTTCATCTGAAGTGACCGCCTCGCTCTCCTCAGGTTCAGAGCTCAAAGGGGCGTGGCCTAATCCCTTACACCTGATGATGCTCTTTAAAACATCTCAGAGTTCAGATCCTCAGTCTGAGTCATGTGACCCGGGACTGACGGGATAGTCCACGTCCCCGCCCCCGCGTCCACGTCCCCGCGTCAGAGTCCACGTCCCCGACCACCAAGCTCCTCCACCAACTCCTGCTCCACCAACACCAAGCTCCTCCAGCAACACCTCCACCAACACCTCCTCCAGCAACACCAAGCTCCTCCACCAATACCTCCTCCAGCAACACCAAGCTCCACCACCAAGACCTCCTCCAGCAACACAAAGCTCCTCCACCAAGACCTCCTCCAGCAACACAAAGCTCCTCCACCAAGACCTTCTCCAGCAACACAAAGCTCCTCCACCAAGACCTCCTCCAGCAACACCAAGCTCCACCACCAAGACCTCCTCCAACAACACCAAGCTCCACCACCAAGACCTCCTCCAGCAACACCAAGCTCCTCCACCAATACCTCCTCCAGCAACACCAAGCTCCTCCACCAAGACCTCCTCCAGCAACACCAAGCTCCACCACCAAGACCTCCTCCAGCAACACAAAGCTCCTCCACCAAGACCTCCTCCAGCAACACCAAGCTCCACCACCAAGACCTCCTCCAACAACACCAAGCTCCACCACCAAGACCTCCTCCAGCAACACCAAGCTCCTCCACCAATACCTCCTCCAGCAACACCAAGCTCCTCCACCAAGACCTCCTCCAGCAACACCAAGCTCCACCACCAAGACCTCCTCCAGCAACACCAAGCTCCTCCACCAAAACCTCCTCCAGCAACACCAAGCTCCACCACCAAGACCTCCTCCAGCAACACCAAGCTCCACCACCAAGACCTCCTCCAGCAACACCAAGCTCCACCACCAATACCTCCTCCAGCAACACCAAGCTCCACCACCAAGACCTCCTCCAGCAACACCAAGCTCCACCACCAATACCTCCTCCAGCAACACCAAAGCTCCTTCCACCAAGACCTCCTCCAGCAACACCAAGCTCCACCACCAATACCTCCTCCAGCAACACCAAGCTCCTCCACCAAAACCTCCTCCAGCAACACCAAGCTCCACCACCAAGACCTCCTCCAGCAACACCAAGCTCCACCACCAAGACCTCCTCCAGCAACACCAAGCTCCACCACCAATACCTCCTCCAGCAACACCAAGCTCCACCACCAAGACCTCCTCCAGCAACACCAAGCTCCACCACCAAGACCTCCTCCAGCAACACCAAGCTCCTCCACCAAGA
>JAFMOC010001071.1:30000-32500 GCA_019802505.1 Corydoras sp. C115 | reverse complement strand
TTAATCAGTGTTTTCATAACGATCTGAACTCCAGCTGCAGTATGGACAGCAGGGGGGGGGGGGGTGACATCACTGTCCTCATGGTGATGATGACCAAAAGCTGACACCACATCCTGGTACCGTGATGAGTCACAGTGCGGTCCACACGCACCCCCCCCCCCCAAGCCCAAATCATGTGGAACCGGCTCATTATGGGATGTTCTGACTGACCCGACCCTCGGAACACACCGGACGAACTCGAATGACCTCGAGACAGGAAGACAGGAAGTCGACAGGTCGCCGTTTTCACACTCTCACACTCGGTATCTGTGATCCTGAGTAACCATGGTAACCAAAACACACACACACACACACACACACACACACACCGGAGATCGAGTGAACAGGACCTGTGTGAAGACAAGACACTCCAGAGCTGACAGCCGAACGATCAGACGAGTGAGAGAGAGAGACAGAGAGAGAGACACAGAGAGACAGAGAGAGAGACAGAGAGAGAGACAGAGAGAGAGAGAGAGAGACAGAGAGACAGAGAGAGAGAGAGAGAGAGAGACACAGAGAGAGAGACAGACAGACAGAGAGAGACACAGAGAGACAGAGAGAGACAGAGAGAGAGACAGAGAGAGAGAGAGAGAGAGAGAGACACAGAGAGACAGAGAGAGAGGGACAGAGAGTGACCACACACACACACACACACACACACCTCTACTTTTATTTAAATATTTATATATATGTAAATATTATACCATTCCACTTGTATACTACGTACATTTTTGTAATTTTGTAAATTTGTAATTGTTTTTATTTTTATTTTTGTAAACCAGCTTTGTGCAAAATACAAATGTATAATATGTCATCAAATAAAGCTTTTAAATTTAAAAATTGAAAATTGAGAGAGAGAGTCCAACTTTGAAGTTTGAGATCAAAGAACGCTGCTCTACAAATCAATCAGACATCTGAGACGCAGGAACACACACACACATCGTCACACACACACTGTCACACACACACACACCGTCATACAGAACACACACACACCATCACACACACACACTGTCACACACACACACACACCGTCACACACCGTCATACAGAACTCACACACATCGTCACACACACACACACACACACAGTCACACACCGTCATACACACATTGTCACACAGAACACACACAGAACAGACAGGAGAGTCAGAGTGAGGGGCTGAATCAGATCATGTGACCTGTATGAAGCAGCATTATGACATCACAGTGACATCACAGTGTTCGGTGATGTACAGTCACCATGTTAAACTAAAGCACGGAGGTTAAGAGGTCAGTTCTTACCCAGATCCACCGCAGAGGCCAGCAGCAGGACGGACACCACGCCATCGTCTCTCTCTCTCACCCTGTCTGTCTCTCTCTCTCTCTCTGTCTCTCTCTCACACCCCTGTCTGTCTCTCTCTCACACCCCTGTCTGTCTCTCTCTCTCACTCTCTCACCCCTGTCTGTCTCTCTCTCTCTTTCTGTCTCTCTCTCTCACCCCTGTCTGTCTCTCTCTCTGTGTGTCTCTGTCTCTAACTCTGGTTGTGTTTGTTCTCACTCATCTGCAGACCGTCCGCTGAATCCGTCGCTGTGTTTCTGATCTACAACTGACTCATGACTCGACCGAGAGCGCGAGAGAGAGAGAGAGAGAGAGAGAGAGAGAGACAGAGAGAGAGAGAGAGAGAGAGACAGAGAGAGAGAGAGAGTGGCAGCGAGCGAGCGAGCGAGAGGAAGAACAGCAACTTCCTCTCAGAGACCACACAGTGATGTCTATAGAAAACACAACGCAAATTTACTTATTATATAAATAAACCTCTGACACAAATTCTACCTGCGAATGCAGACAGGCGCGTCGCCACGGTGCGAATGCAGACGGACGCCTAGCCACGGTGCGAATGCAGACGGGAGCATCACGAAAGTGCGAATGCAGACGGGAGCATCGCGAAAGTGCGAATGCAGACGGGAGCATCGCGAAAGTGCAAATGCAGACGGACGCCTCGCCACGGTGCGAATGCAGACGGGAGCATCGCGAAAGTGCGAATACAGACGGGAGCATCGCGAAAGTGCGAATGCAGACGGACGCCTCGCCACGGTGCAAATGCAGACGGGAGCATCGCGAAAGTGCGAATGCAGACGGGAGCATCGCGAAAGTGCGAATGCAGACGGACGCCTCGCCACGGTGCGAATGCAGACAGACGCATCGCCACGGTGCGAATGCAGACGGGAGCATCGCAAAAGTGCGAATGCAGACGGGAGCATCGCAAAAGTGCGAATGCAGACGGACGCCTTGCCACGGTGCGAATGCAGACGGGAGCATCGCGAAAGTGCGAATGCAGACGGACGCCTCGCCACGGTGCGAATACGCCAACACTTCCTTCCTATTTCATCTTTCATGATCTCTGTGAGTTCTGTTTATAGGAAGGGTGTGTGTTTGTGTGTAGGTGTGTGTTTGTATATGTGTTTGTGGGTATATGTGTGTG
>JAFMOC010001071.1:15000-25000 GCA_019802505.1 Corydoras sp. C115 | reverse complement strand
GCTGCCGTTGTTGTGCGAGTGCTGTGGACCCGCCCACGTCATTGTGTTGGGGTAATTGGTTTTTCAGACTCACCCTGCCGTCTTGCCCTCGCTCGCGGTGCGCACTGCGACTCCGGAGGCGAGCCAGCGGACCGTCCACCGAGCTCTCCACCGCCGAGAACCGCTGACTGACGCTTCTGGAACGGATCCGTGAAGAGTCCTGCAAGACATCAGACCCATCGTCAAAAAAAAACCCCAAACTTCAGACGGCCGGAGCGGCCGTGGACCTCCCCCCACCTCCCCCCCACCCAAAGAACTTTCAGTCCACTCTGTAGAACCTTCACCGGTTCTAGTACCAACATCTGAGAACCCTGTGCATCAACATCACAGATAAACCAATCAGGAACCATGTGATCAGACTCACCGGAGATCCTTTGGTCCACTGCGGTGTTGGATCAAACTCCTGCACCGGGCTCCAGGACGGTTCTGGTACCGATGGAGACGCTACAGTCTGGGTCTCTTTCCTGGACGAGGCTGAAGGGAGGTTGCCAGCAGAACCTCCTTCTGTGGGAGTAGACCACACCCTCTCAGGGGTGAGAATGCCACCTCCAGATGTCGGTGCAGATGTTGGGCTCATACCTCCTGCGACCCTCTCCTCATGGTTCTGGAGAAGTCTCTCTAGACTCGGGTGTCTGGTGTTGACGGATCTTCTGGAATCTTTAGCAGAAGCGACCCACATCGGTTCATCGACCGGCGTCTCCTCGTGTGAAACGTCCCACGCGTCAAACTGAGAACTGGACCACGCGGAGCCGGACGGGCGCCCTCCTCCCAAAGCCCAGTCCGTCACGGCGGGCTGCCGGTCCGAGGGCGGGGCCTGGGGCTGAGGCTGGTGCAAGACCTGGGGTTGAAGCGGTGCTGGTAGGTGTGACGGTTCTGCAGATCGTATCTGAGACGACGGGTCCCTCTGGTGGTCACGCAGATTCTGTAAGATCACTTGCGGGTGAGGGGATGTCACGGGTCTGGATTCACGAGAACCGGGATCTGGACCCGAAAACATCGGCATTGCAAAGGCATCCAGAACGACTCCCGGTTGAGCTTGGTTCCTGAAGGAGTCCACGTCCAGGATGGAAGGTCTGTACGGTTCCTCGTCGCGACTCAAAGGCGGCCTGCTTTTGGGAGTAGAACTCAGATCGCTCCCCGGAACAGCTCGATCTCCCAGAATTACCGAGTCCAGATCCAGAACTTTGGGTCGTAGGGGAGACTCTGCGGTTCTCCTTCCCTTCTCCTCCGCCACTTTGGTTCTCTCGTTCTCCTTCTGAAGCTGGAATTCCAGAAGCTGCCGCCTCTCGATCTCCTGGATCCTCCGGAGCTCCTCCTGAGCCTTAAGGTTCTCCCGGTCCTCGGCTTTCTGTCTCTCGGACTGATTGAAGCGTTCCAGTTCCCTCTGATGTTCCAGTTCCCTCTCTCTTTGCCGTTCCAGCTCTTTGACTCGGTCTAGCTCTCGCTGCCGTTCGAGGGACATCTGCTTTTGTCTTTCCAGTTCCTTCTGCCTGTCCAGCTCTAGCTGGCGTTCCCGCTCTCGCTGTTTCTCGAACTCTCGCAGCCGGAGCCTCTCCTGGTCCAGCATTCGCTCCTTCTCTCTCTCGAATTCCTTCTGCCGTTGCCGCTCGGCTTCTCGCTGCTGCTCGAGCTCCCTCTCGGCGGCCTTCCGTCGCTCGTATTCCAGCTGTTTCTGACGTTCCTTTTCCAGGACTTTCTGTCTCTCCAGTTCCCGTTGTCTCTCCAGTTCTTGCTGTCTCTCCATCTCTTTTTGTCTCTCCATCTCTCTCTGCCGTTCTCTCTCCAGCTCTCGCGTTTTCTGCTTGTCCAGCTCCCTCTTTCGTTCGTACTCCGCGAGCCTCTGCCGTTCCTTCTCCAGCTGCTCCTCCATCGCCCGCGTCCGTTCCTTCTCGGCCTCGTGCTGACGTTCTCGCTCGAGGTCCCTCTGTTTGGTCAACTCCCGTTGTTTTTGGAGTTCCATCCTCTTCTCGTACTCCGCCGCCATCTGCCTCTCCCTCAGCCTCTGCTCCTCGTTCGCCCTCTGATGTTCCCGAACCCTTTCTGGGTGCTCGGTTCTTGGAGGTTCCTCGAGAGGCGCATTGCCGTAGACGGTGTCCTGTGGGAGGGTCCGTCGCACGGAGGTGGCTCGACCCGCGACGCCCCTGCGTCCGGCCTTGACCGAGAAGTCGTCGAACTGCAGCTCGGACTTCGGGTTCTCCTCCGGTTTCCTCTCTGCGTTCGGAGCAGCCGATTGGTAGACCGTCTCGTTCATCTGCCCCGTCAAGGCGAAGTACGTGGCCCTCGGTCGGGCCACCTGGAGGTCCACACTTTCTGAGAACTTCTCGGCTTGCTTCTTCATCTCAGCCTCGAATTTCTCCTCTTCCTCAATTTCGGCTCTGGCGGCCAAGTGAACCTCCATTTGCCTTTGCAGCTCCTCCTCCATTTTCCTGACCATCTCCTTTTGTTTCTCTCGTTCTAGTTCTCGCTCACGGTCTACATAGGACTCCTCCCACTTCGGCAGAGCCCCGACTCTCAGGAAACGAGGACTACCCTTCTCAATTCCAGATTCTCGAGAGGGTCCATCCTTATCCTTCAGCAGGTCCCTGGACTCTCCACCGGAACTATTCAGTTCCTTCGCAGCGGGAGCAGTGTTCAGGTTAGTTTGCTGTGGCCTGTCTCCCACCTCGGACCTCCTGGATCGCAGTGTGAGGGCCTTGTCCTCCAGATGAGCAGCAGGAAGGTTCTCGCTAACTGCTCGACTCCCCTCCACCGCCGCCAACGTGTCGAAAACATGGTCCACGCGCCTCGGATCGCTTGGGGACGCCACTTTCTGATACGTTGCCATGACCAAAGACCCGTCGTCATCCTCATCCTCGGGGGACACCGGCCTGAGGTCCGCTTTCAGTCGGAGAGAGACACTCCGTCTGGGGACGGTCTTCCCTGGACCTCCAGAGGAGCCGGTGTCCATCATCTGAATGTTGTGTTTCTCGACCACATTCTCGAAAAGCGAAGCTCGGACGGTCTGAACGTCCATCGGACTGATGGTCTGACTCAAGTCCTGGACGTCTGGCCCTTTCCGGTCCTCTGGTGTCTTGGACTGACCCGTGGGAGGAAGATCTCTGGACTGAAAGAGAAAAAGAATAAAAGATTGTCATTTAATTCGGAAAGAAACCAGAATCTTAAGGTTCTTCATGATCTTCTGATGTTTAAAAGCTTTGTTTGAACCTGATGCTTTGTGACCCACACAGATGAACCTTCGTTAACCTTCATAAAGCCTTATTAATTAAACTAACGAATGTAAATCTGATGATGTTTACATGCTGTACCCCAGCAACTGAGAGTCCTGAGAACTGAGATTGAGGTCTCATCAGCGGTGGACCATGATGTTCATCCTGACCTCCTTCAGGAGGTTCTAAACAGCGCATGGTGTTTTGAGAGTGTGAATGTGTGAGGTTCTGGAGGTCTAACTGAGAGCAGTCTGAAGAACGTGGCGATTGGTCAACATTGGGTTGGTCATCAGTGGTCCTCGGTTTAATGGTGTGACCATAAGGCCTCTGAACTTGGATCTACGAGACTGATGCGGTGGATCTGCAGATCATCAGATCATCAGTCTGATACTTGGCTGAACGACAGAACCAGCAGAACGGAGAACAAACCGTCGGTGTGTTTACAGCAACAAAAGCATCTGCCGGGAAGGAGTCGACTCTGACTCTCAGCTCCTCCACTCAGGTGAATGAACGTACGTGCCGGATGCCCATTGGTCGCATTTTATCGAGGTGTGTTCAGGTGCGACTTTTTGTCAAGGACGCAGGAAACTTCAGAGGACAATACTTCTGCACGTTTGCTTTGTCTCGACTGAACGACTCAGGAGTCAAGCTACGGAAATAACTCGTCTCAGATTAATTATGACGGATGAAAACAAAACAAAGGCCTTGCCCAAACTCTTTATTTATTTATTTTTTTTTTTTACACGTACATAGTTGTCTGAAAACACACGTCCAGCTGCATTTACATATAGGGGCGCACTAGCTCAATGGTTACGACGTTGGGCTATCAATCTGAAGGTTGGGGGTTCAAATCCCAGCTCCACTGAAGTTACCAGTGTGGGTCCTTGAGCAAGACCCTTAACCCTCATTGCTCCAGGGGGCGCTGTGATGAACCCTGTGCTCAGCTTGTAAGTCGTTTTGGATAAAAGCGTCCAATAAATGACCAAATGTAACGTAAATATTCCTAAAGCAACGTAGCTAAGTGTCATTTAGTGATTTTAAAGGTGTGTCCTCGTACCTTTGTCCATTTCACGTACCTCTCTCTGTTTGATCTGTAACTAAGCAACCGGCCGCAGTTTGTCCGGCGTACACGCGACGGCCATGTGACCTGGATTTAGGTCGCGATGTTTCAACTCATTAATTATTATTATGATAATTAATCGCACAATAAATCGCGTGGAAATGTTATGAAATCATCGTTTTAAAACCACGACGTGAAACGACGGAATAATTTTAACAGTAAATTTAAACAGTTCAAAGGCTTCGGTACCGGGGGGGGTGGGGGGGGGGTGTAATACAGCTCATACAGCTGATACATCAAAGCCTCCACATGGCTCTCTCTCTCTCTCGTTCGCTCGCTCATTGTTCTCAGCGTATGACTTCACGCGGCTCAGGTTACGGTGGCGGCGCCACACCCCTCTGACATCAATGCCGCCTTTTTGAAGCCTCTTTGTTTTGGTTGCTGAAAGGCCGCCGCCGCCGTTCCGAGCGTTCGTAAAGATCCTGAATCCAGGTAAAGGTCAGCGCTGCGGGGGGCGGGGCGGACCGGACCGGACCCGTGAACCGGCCCCGGCCCGGGGGAGCCGCATCAGCAGATTACAGAGAGGAAAATAGATGGAAATGTCGGCGTGGCTAACATGCAAAGCGCCGTTTGGGTTCTCACGTCAGCGGCTTCTCGGTATCTGCTCTGATGGTCAGATAGTTCCAAAGAACAAAGGAGTTCCAGGAAGTTTGATCCACAAATATCAACCTTGTAGTTCTATAATTACATTCTGTAGTCCGTTAACCCCGTTTCTCTGTCCTCTGATGATCAGGACCGGCAGGGTGGTTAGGGTGGTGGATGATGCTCGGTTCTGCAGTGACATGGACATGGTGGTGTTTCAAGGTTCAGGACGAGGACGAGGTCAGGACTCTATATGAAGCATAGTGTGTATAACTGAAGTATTACGTTTATTATACGTAAATATATAAACATATTAAAAACATTAAACTCATTTTAAAGCAAGCAGCACTCTGGTGTAGTGGTTTAGCATGTTCTCCTCTCAGTGCTGTGGATCCAGGGTTCGAATCCCGATCTGGGTGGAGTTTGCATGTTCTCCCCGTGTCCACGTGGGTTTACTTCCACAGTTCAACAACATGGATTCAAGGTCAATTGAATACTTCAGATTGCCCCATATAGAGTGTGTCTTTGTGAGTGAGTGTGTGTCCAGATAGATTGGCGCCCTGTCCTGGGTGTATCTGCCCAGCGTCCAAAACATTCTCCCCTGGATGGACATGGGGAACCCATGTGACCCTATTAGAGGATTAATAGGATAGAAAAAAATTATTCACAGAACTTAATTATAATTTCATTATTGATTCCTTTGATTATTATTCATCCGTTATCTTCCTCTTTATCCTCTATTAGGGTCGGGTGGGGGGGGGGGGGGTTCCCCATGCCCATCCAGGGGAGAACGTTTCGGGCGCTGGGCAGACACACCCAGGACAGGACACCAATCTATCGCTAGGCACACACTCACACAGACACGCGCACATACACACTATATGGGGCAATTTGGAGAACTCAACTGACCTTGATCCATGTTTTTGGACTGTGGGAGGAAACCGGAGAACCCGGAGGAAACCCACGCAGACACGGGGAGATCATGGAAACTCCACCCAGATGGGGATTCCAACCAGGAATCACTAGTGCTGAGAGGAGAACATGCCAACCACTAAGCCACCGTGCCGCCCTTGATTATTATTATTTTAATTATTATTATTTATTTTTTTATTATTATTATTTTTATTATTATTATTATTATTAATATTTTTTTAATTATTATTTTTTAATTTTTTTTTTTTTTTATTATTACTTAATTAATTATTATTATTTAACACAAACGTCTGATCACTCAGTTTTTTCTTTATAATAAGTATAATGATATTCTAATGTTTTATTCAACTCTGTGATGTCACACTGTGGGGGGCGGAGCAGACGGCATGATGTCACCTCACCATTAAAGGTCGGGGGGGGGGGGGGGGGGGTTATTGCGAACATGGAGATGCGCGTCCCTTTTGTAAAGATGAGAAAATATTTGGACAGATCGGCTTCCTGTTTATTTAAACAGAATCATAATGGTTTAATAATAAAGACGAAACTGAGACAGAGGAACATTTGGAACCCGACCTTCACAGACGGAACGAGCAGCTAAACGAGGTCCATTAACGAGGTTCATTTGCTTTTTAATGATAAATAATGAAGGAAATTAATTTAACCGTAAAGCAGAGGTTTTTAATTTGCACACAATTTAAACTCCGCTTTAAAGAATTTAAATGAGGTCTGATCTGTGATGTAATGAGGTTTGATCTGTGATGTAACGAGGTCTGATCTGTGATGTAACGAGGTCTGATCTGTGATGTAATGAGGTCTGAGGTCTGATCTGTGATGTAATGAGGTCTGATCCGTGATGTAATGAGGTCTGATCCGTGATGTAATGAGGTCTGATCCGTGATGTAATGAGGTCTGATCTGTGATGTAATGAGGTCTGATCTGTGATGTAATGAGGTCTGATCCGTGATGTAATGAGGTCTGAGGTCTGATCTGTGATGTAATGAGGTCTGATCCGTGATGTAATGAGGTCTGATCTGTGATGTAATGAGGTCTGATCTGTGATGTAATGAGGTCTGATCCGTGATGTAATGAGGTCTGATCCGTGATGTAATGAGGTCTGATCTGTGATGTAATGAGGTCTGATCTGTGATGTAATGATGATCTGTAATGAGGTCTGATCTGTGATGTAATGAGGTCTGATCCGTGATGTAATGAGGTCTGATCCGTGATGTAATGAGGTCTGATCCGTGATGTAATGAGGTCTGATCCGTGATGTAATGAGGTCTGATCCGTGATGTAATGAGGTCTGATCCGTGATGTAATGAGGTCTGATCCGTGATGTAATGAGGTCTGATCCGTGATGTAATGAGGTCTGATCCGTGATGTAATGAGGTCTGATCTGTGATGTAATGAGGTCTGATCTGTGATGTAATGAGGTCTGATCCGTGATGTAACGAGGTCTGATCTGTGATGTAATGAGGTCTGATGTGTTCCGTACCTTCCCGCTGAGCTCCTCCACTCCCTCCCGAGGGTCTTTCGGTTCCCCGGAGATCGGACTCTCCACCTCGGAGGCGAAGCTGTGAACAAATCGACTCGTTAACCCCGAGTTCCGTTCAGATGAAGCTTTAGAAAGTTGGTTCTAATAAAACCATCATCATCATCCTGAGAGCTTCACTTTAGAACATTAGAACTTAATTAAGGAACTCATTTCAGATTTCTCATGACGGGTTTCTGTAGCAGGAACCGTAAACGACGTTACAGCACGGCTTTGTTAACGTGTTACTCGGTTGCCACGGCGATTCAGCTGGAAGAACTGACTCTGTTCTCCTGGAGGAACCCGAGTGATCTCACAGGGCTGAGCCGTCCAACACGTCAGATCAGATTAATACGACCTCTGTGAAGGTTCTACAGGGTTCCTTCAGACCCCGGACTCTGGAACACAACGCGGTTGTTCTACGTACTTCTGACCATGTGACGCGATATATAACGCATTGAACATAAATATATATATATATATATATTATCCATCCATCCATTGGGGGGGGGGCAATCTATCACTGGACACACACACACTCTATATGGGGCAATTTGGAGAACTCAATTGACCTTGATCCATGTTTTTGGACTGTGGGATGAAACTGGAGAACCCGGAGGAAACCCACGTGGACACGGGGAGAACATGGAAACTCCACCCAGATGGGGATTCGAACCGGTAATCCCTAGTGCTGAGAGGAGAACATGCTAAACCACTAAGCCACCATGCTGCCCCGCATTGAACATATATATATTTATATTATATATTTATATTTATAGTTAAAATATTCTATTTTATATTTATAGTTATATATTATTATATTTCACATCTATATACTGTATGTTCTCCTCTCAGCGCTAGAGATTCCCAGTTCGAATCCCCATCTGGTTCGAGTTTCCATGTTCTCCCCGTGTCCGTGTGGGTTTCCTCCGGGTTCTCCGGTTTCCTCCCACAGTCCAAAAACATGGATCAAGTTAATAGAGTTCTCCAAATTGCCCCATATAGAGTGTGTGTGTGTGAGTGAGTGTGTGCCCAGCGATGGATTGGTGTCCTGTCCTGGGTGTATCTGCCCAGCGCCTGAGACGTTCTCCCCTGGATGGGCATGGGGAACCCCACCGCGACCCTAATAGAGGATAAAGCGGGAGATAATGAATGAATGAATATATACTGTATTTTAAAAAAATAAAAAATTGTAATTTTCTTATTTAAAATGTAAATTTAAATGATAATTTTATAATACCGGGGTCATCGGGGTCGGTGACCCATAATTCCGTTCGTGTCCCACATGTGATATTAATGATATTAATGATATTAATGATATTAATGATATTTTCTTGAATCTTGAACTGCTCACCGTTTCGTCAGGTCTAGGGGAAGTGGGCGGGGCTTAGCATGCAGCTTGATGGACGAATTGGGCGCGGTGGACATGTCCTCGGTCAGCTCTCTGATTCGCTGCTTCACCCCGACGGCGCCGTCCGTGTCGGTGATCGGCGGCACGGGGGAGCGAGGCTCCGCCCCTCGCGGGGCAGGAGGGGAAGAGGAGGAAGAGGAGGAGGAGTCTATCAGGAGGCTGATCCTCCGCTTTATGCCACTTCCCGCCTTGTCCAGAGGTTTGGCGTCCGGTCTGTCCAGCTCCTTCAGCACCGACCCGGCCTCCTCCTCGTCCTCGTCCTCCTCCTCCTCGGGCGTGTTCTCCTTGCTCTCTCCCGTCGGGGGGTTCTTCTGCGACGCCTCGAATTTGGAGGTGAGGTCGCTCGAGAGCGGTCGCCTGTCGGTCCAGCGGGCGGCGGGCGGCGTGGGGTGCTCCGACGGGATGAAGGCGGACACGGGTCGCGGTCTGGACGTGCCGCCGTCGCGGGGGCGGAGCACGACGTCGCCGTCCCTCCGTCCTTCCTCCTCGATGCCGGTGCGGTTCAGCAGGCCCATGGATTTGGCTCTGGTGATGTTGGTGCTGCGAGAGGAACCCGGTCCCGCCGAGGGCCCCAGGCTGGTTCTGCGCACCACGCCCGTCGACTCGGGTTTATTCGGTTCCCCGGAGGCGGGAGGTTCTGGTTTGGCAGACGGAGCTGCGGGTTTAGCGGCGGTCGCTCTGGGTTTGGACGGGGGCTCCGGTTTGGGGAGGGACTCGGGTTTGGGTTTGGGTTGAGGTTTGGGAGCGAGGATGGGCCGCACCGTGGCGTTCCTCTCGATGGAGAACGGCTTGGGCGTCAGTCTGGGTTTGGGACCCAGGACGGGTTTCTTGGGCTCTGAAGCCATGATGGCGGGATCCTCCATCAACGTCTTGTTACTGGAGTCGGTCAGGGGACCGAGGCGGAGCCGGCCGCTCACCATCCCAGACTCCAGCTCCACCTGAGCCGCCATCGTTCCACCTAACGCCAAAAGAACACGTTCACAACCTAAAGATTAGAACTCCCATCGGATCAGACGGATTCACAGCTGATATCTGATCAATAAAACAGATCATTATATTTGATCACTCAGCATGTTCTCCTCTCAGCACTAGGGATTCCCGCTTCGAATCCCCATCTGGGTGGAGTTTCCCATGTTCTCCCCGTGTCCACGTGGGTTTCCTCCGGGTTCTCCGGTTTC
>JAFMOC010001071.1:0-10000 GCA_019802505.1 Corydoras sp. C115 | reverse complement strand
TTCTCCCCTGGATGGGCATGGGGAACCCCACCGCGACCCTAATAGAGGATAAAGCGGAAGATAATGGATGAATGAATGAAACCAAACAAATTATTTTTTAAATAGCAAAATGAACAATGAACAAAAACCCACATTTTAACTAAAATATATATATTATATTCATTCATCCATTCATTATGCCTTATCCTCTATTAGGGTCGCGGTGGGGTTCCCCATGCCCATCCAGGGGAGAACGTTTCGGCGCTGGGTAGATACACCCAGGACAGGGTGCCAATCTATCGCTGGACACACACTCACTCACACACACACACACACTATATGGGGCAATTTGAAGAACTCAATTGACTTGATCCATGTTTTTGGACTGTGGGAGGAAACCGGAGAACCCGGAGGAAACCCACGCGGACACGAGGAGAACATGGAAACTCCACCCAGATGGGGATTCGAACTGGGAATCCCTAGAGCTGAGAGGAGAACATGATAAACCACTAAGCCGCCCCATATTATATTTAGTAAATTGTTACACTATAATATTGTTATATTTGCGTTTCACCATCTTGCCTCCGAACATCACAAATTTGAAGAGAAGGGTAACCGGCAAGCCAATGGTGGTTACCACGGCAATGAGGACACTGCAAGTGACTTGACATGTGCCTCTCTCTGTCTTTGTTTTGATAAACGACCAAAATCATGAGCATTAATTATTTTTTTATTTAATTTAATGTAATGTAAATTAAATAAAAAAATAATGTATAATTTTTTTTTTTTTACGATCTGTCCACAAGCCGCCCAAATCGTGTCCACAACCCACCTGTGGTCATGAGGTGAGCCAATGACAGTGAGGTTTTGGAGGACAATTAAAAAGTAAAAAGTGCATAAAACAGCATCAGTAATGGTCTCAGTGGAGCCTCAGTGTCCACAGCACGGCCGAGCCGCGTGTAAGTGAACGTCCCCCTGATGTGGAGACTATACTGATGTTCTGGAGAGACACATGCTGACATCACGCTGTCTTATTTCAGCAGGACAATGCCAGAACTCATTCTGAACACGTCACAGCCGCATGGTTTCGTAAACAGAGTGAGTGTCCCGTGTCCTGTCTGCAGTCCAGGTCCGTCTCCTATTAAAAATGTATGACGAATCACGCAGAGGGAACAACACGATGGACAGAGGACCGCGGAACAGAGCGAGTCCCGCCAACGGGAACATAAACAACGTTCTACAATCAGAACCTGCAGTTTACAAAACATTTAAATATATCATTCCATTAAAAGGTCATGTGACTACATGGTAAAAAACACCCCCCCCCCGCACAACACCACCACCTGACCGTTCCAAACGTGTCGCAGCATCAACCACCGAACTAACGAACGAATTAACTAACGGATTAAACTTCAGAACTGATTTCTATGTACTTTTAATAATAATAATACATTTTATTTATGTAGCACATTTTTTGGGACCTCAGAGACACTTTACAACAAAATAAAAACAATAAAACATTCATCAAATAAAAAAAACATAAAACATAAATAATAAGAAATAAGAAAAATGAAAATAAAAAAACAGCACTTACAGATTAAAAGCCTTTAAGTGTAAAATAGGCGGCACGGTGGCTTAGTGGTTTGGCATGTTCTCCTCTCAGCACTAGGGATTCCCGGTTCGAATCCCCATCTGGGTGGAGTTTCCATGTTCTCCCCGTGTCCGCGTGGGTTTCCTCCAGGTTCTCCGGTTTCCTCCCACAGTCCAAAACCATGGATCAAGTCAATTGAGTTCTCCAAATTGCCCCATTTAGAGTGTGTTTGTCTGTGTGAGTGTGTGTCCAGAGATAGATTGGCGCCCTGTCCTGGGTGTATCTGCCCAGCGCCCGAAACGTTCTCCCCTGGATGGGCATGGGGAACCCCCCCATGCGACCCTAATAGAGCATTAAGCGGAAGATAATGAACAAACGCCATCGATCCACAGCTTACACTGTGATTAATTACACTCACACACATCACAGAGAGGATCAATCCTTAGATCAGATCGCGCTCGGTTCACTCATCACTCGAACCCTGGAGCTGCAGGGATAGGCCCCAGAACCGGAGCTGCACGCATTTAGAGTGAAACATACCTCACATAACCCACAATCACACAGCACCCAAATGAAAGCGAAAACAACTGGTCTGTCCTGCTGCATGTCCTCCCAACGAGGACGAGCGAGCGAGAGAGAGAGAGAGAGAGAGAGAGAGCGCGAGCGAGCGAGCGAGGAGCTTCAGCGGTTCTCGAGAAAAATGACAGACATTCAGGAATCCGTCACAGAGTGCGCGTTCAAGAGCAGCTCCGATTTCAAACGTGGAACTTCAGTTTGTTTTAAGCTGAAGTTTGAGTCCACACACAACTCTGACTCTGTAAACACAACATGAGCAAAAGTATTGGGACAATAACAGCTTCTTCTGGAAAGGCTTGCTGACGGATTTTGGAGCGCGTCTGTGGGACAACTCATGGGGACAGACGTATATAACCTCTGTTCAAGTTAATCCCAAAAGCTTTAAAGGGGCTGAGGTCAGGACTCTGAATGAAATGGCCTTCCCCAAACTATTGCTACACATTTGGAAGCACAGATTTGTCCAACATGTCTGATAATGTCCCTGGTTTCATACACCTGTGACACCTGACTGACACGGAGGTGTGTCCCAGGACTTTTGTCCATATAATGCACAATGGGAGAGAAAGAGAACAATGAAGAGAACGTCTCACACTTTAATGTTTATTAGAACCAGTTCCTGATGATTACGACAATTTATTGTCTCTAATTTCATCCATCATCATCCGCTTAATCCTCTACTACTACTACTACTCTACATGGGGGGGGGGTACCTTTGCCCATCCAGGGGAGAACGTTTCTAAAGCTGGCACTGTCTCACCCAGGACAGGGGGACAATATCACTGAACACACACTCACACTATATGGGGCACTTGAATCCATGTTTTTTCGACTGCGGGAGGAAACCGGAGAACCCATAAGAAACCCATGGAGACATGGGGAGAACATGCAAACTCCACCCAGATTGGGATTCAAACCTGGAATCCCAGCATTGAGAGGAGAACATGCTAACGACTGATCTACTGATGGATGTATAAATCAATAATAACTGATCCTTTCATCCTGAGACCTCCTCCTCCTCATCATCATCATCATCATCATCATCCTCATCCTCATCATCACTGACCCTGATCTCGGAGGTTTTATCGTGACGGGACCGTCTGAAAGAACAACATGCAAATAAGAAAACAAGCTGCCATTAGTTTTCCATAATGAAGATCCTGTGGATGTTCGTCCTGTCAGCAGAAACAACGTGAGGAACGCGAGATAGAACCTCTTCTGCAGTTGAGTGAACTCCAGCATGGTGGGGTGAGGTGTGTGTGAGGTGTGTGTGTGTGTGAGGACGCCAACGAGGCTGAACGAAAAGACGTTTAGTGTATGATGCTGCGTGAGTCTGAAGAACACAGAACTCATGCAAATCCACACTGCAGAGAGCAGCCTCAGGGTTCACTGACACACACACACACACACACACACACACACACACACTGATGATTATATTAATAAAGGTAGTGTATGTGATATGATTGTGATGTTTGTAATTGTGATTAAGGAGATGATGATGTTGGTGGTGGGTGAGGTTGACTGTGGTGTGGAGGATGATGATGGTAGTGGTGGTTGAGGATGGTGGAGGGTGAGAATGACTGTGGTGGGTGAGGATGGTGGTGGTGAGTGAGGATGACTGTGGTTGACTGTGGTGGGTGAGGATGGTGGTGCGTGAGGATGCCATTACATCATTTTTGCCACGGCAGCCTCACCACATGATGTGTGATTATAATCATTTATAATTAAATTAAATATTTGTACACACACACACACACACACACACACACACACAAATATATATATGTTATTATTAAGAATAAAGGCGCTCAATAAGCACTTCTTAAAGCAAAAGAACAAACAAGAGACACACACACTCACACACTCACTCACTCACACACACCCACACACACTCACACCCACACCCACACTCACACTCACACACACACACACTCACACTCACACACCCCGGTGAGGTGATGTGGTTTAATGAGACGGTGCTGCTCGCAGACACACAGCGTCACGTGAAGCTGTTGATGATTTTTGAATAACAAATCAAAGCACTAAACATCTGTAACAGCATCCAAATCAGAGTTACAACACACACCACGTCCCAGCATCCCGCAGCACTCACAGAGTGTGTGTGTGTGTGTGTGTGTGTGTGTGTACAGATGTGCATGTTTTTGTGAAATTACAGTCATGGAAAAAAAAATAGACGTTCCGTTCTTCAGTTCCATGTTTGGAGCCTAAACAACGATGACATGATCCTCCTCCCTAAACACTGCAGAACCTCACATCAGCAACAACGTGAGGAGAAGAGCAGGAGGACCGGAACGCTGCCGCGGTACCCCGCAGGAGCTCCGAAAACATCCCGGACCGGACGGAACCCGGGAGCGTTAACCAGGTCGGGCACCGGTGATGGGTGAGAGGACCTGGCTCACGGTCACCGTTCCCGTTCACCCTCAGGGTGCCGGAGGTCCGGACTCACCCACCCACGACTCGGGTTATGCTGAAACAGGAAGGGGCCTTCCCCAAACTCATGATGGTGTTAATGTAATTCACCTGTGAGACCGAAACTGAAAGGAACCTTAAGTTCTGTGATTGAGGGGCGTGTCCTCATACTTTTAAACATTTATAATGAGGTTTGTATTTGGAGTCATTTGTGTCTCTGTAGTGAGGAGCGAGGAGTGAACGGAGGTTCAGGTGTGTATGTCATTATTAATTGTTAGGCTCGTTAACAGGTTGTGATTTTGGGTTCGGCTCATCGTCCCTCTCATCTCGGAGAACGTGGCAGGACGTCTCTGTCTTGATGGTAAATGTTCAACCCTCTGGTTTGTCCAGTTTGAGCTTCTACAGAACAAAAGCAACGCCGCAGGCGGCAGAACCGAGGAGGACATGAGACATCATCAGGAGGACGAGAACATGCAACCTTCAGCATCAGGATCTTAATTCAATTAAAGTTCATAATTTCATGTTTACACACGACGTGGACGAAAGAATTAATTATTAAAATCATCATCATTGGTTTATCCCCATCTGGGTGGTGTTTGCATGTTCTCCCCGTGTCTGCGTGGGTTTCCTCCGGGTTCTCCGGTTTCCTCCCACAGTCCAAAAACATGGATCAAGGTCAATTAAATGCTCCAAATTGCCCCATATAGAGTGTGTGTGAGTGAGTGAGTGTGTGTTCAGTGATAGATTGCCCCCCTGTCCTGGATGTATCTGCCCAGCGCCCGAAACGTTCTCCTCTGGATGGGCATGGGGAACCCCCCCCCCCTCTCGCGACCCTAATAGAAGATAAAGCGGAAGATTCTGTTGATTCTCTGAGGTTCTTCTCACTTTAAGGTGGTTGATGAGAACCACGGGTTCCGTTTAGACCCCAGGTTTATTTACATGATGAGGTCACTGCACTCGCATGTGCTCTACAGTCACCAGGGAACAAACGTCATGGTAACCGTCTAACTGTGTGATGTCATCATTCCAAACCGGACCACCACCCCGGTCCCCGAATCCGTGTCTCACAGAATTAAAGGTAACGGGGACGGCGAGACGTACGGCGTGAGACACGGGAGCGTTCCGAATGAGAACGTCTTCTGAGTTTCGGTTACAGAACCCTCAGTCTGTCGGAACTAAAGACCCGTCTTCACGTGCAGAGACCAGGACTCAGTGTTTGGGTTTTTAACGACAACATGCAGCATTGTCCTCTTCTTCCTCTAATTTCTTAATTTCATCTCTAATTCTGAATAAACATTAATTATATTAATAATTAATAAATAATTAATAATATAATTAATAATAATTAGGCGGCACGGGGGGCTTAGTGGTTTAGCATGTTCTCCTCTCAGCACTAGTGATTCCCGGTTCGAATCCCCATCTGGGTGGAGTTTGCATGTTCTCACCGTGTCCGCGTGGGTTTCCTCCGGGTTCTCCGGTTTCCTCCCACAGTCCAAAAACATGGTTCAAGGTCACTTGAGTTCTCTAAATTGCCCCATATAGAGAGTGTGTGTGTGTGTGTGTATGTGTGAGTGAGTGTGTGCCCGGCTATAGATTGGTGTCCTGTCCTGGGTGTATCTGCCCAGCGCCCGAAATGTTCTCCCCTGGATGGGGAACCCCCCCCGCAACCCTAATAGAGGATAAAGCAGAAGATAATGAATGAATGATAAATAATTACATTTAGTCATTTAGCAGAGGCGATTATCCAAAGCGACTTACAAATGAGAACGTTACAGTCAGAGGTTCTGCAGTAAACCAATTATCATTAATTATAATTAATGATTCAACCGTGGGGCGGCACGGTGGATTAGTGGTTTAGCATGTTCTCCTCTCAGTGTTAGGGATTCCCGGTTCGAATCCCAATCTGGGTGGAGTTTGCATGTTCTCCCCGTGTTCTTCCCACAGTCCATAAACATGGTTCAAGGTGAATTAAATTCTCCCAATTGCCCCATATAGAGTGTGTCTGTGTGAGTGGATATCCCTAGCAGATACCCTAGTGGATATCTGTGTATCCCTAGCAGAGGAAACAGCAGAAGATAATGATGGATTAAAGTGTGTGTTTAATCTGATGATCTGAAGGCTGATGAGTGTGTTATTGTTGGAGGTCCAGCGGTTTGTGATTCCGCTCTGCTGACGATGATGAAGTGAATCCTGTTAATTAATTCCTCATTAATATTTATTCTGAGGTTGAAGGAAACGAGTGTCCATCAGGAAAGAGGATGTTATGCTTCATCCACGTCTTCCTCCTCCGAGACGAAGACAATGAGACAGGAGCAGCAGCACACACACACACACACACACACACACACACACACACACACACACACACGGGACTTTTATAGCATGTTGTGACGTCACAACGCAGCTGTACGGAATGCCCTCACTAAGCGCTACGTCCCGCCGTACAACGTACACTGAGCCACAAACAGTGATTTACTGAAGCAGCTCGACATTAATTCATTAAAACGCGTTAATTATCCTCCCGAACACCAACCACCAACTAAATACAACAAACAACAACAACAATAATAATAATAATAATAATAATAATAAACATGAACCGAGTGCAGTCTTAATAAAACCAAGTTTATATAAAGAGGCCACACCGAGGGGCTGAGGACTTTATATCACTAAGAAAAAGATGAATATTTATAAATTATTAATATAAACGACTAAAGATGTTGCACAACACATTTCAACTGTAAACTGTATTTATGAGCAAAATAAACATCAAACAGAAAGTTTCGTAAACGTGAGCGAGCTCAGAGTAATAAAACACACAAACTGACGACAGTAAAAGCAGATAAAAGGCAGAGATTTGGACTTTAATTCAAATAAATTCTGCTTTAGACTTCGCGGAGTTTATAAACAGAATCGTTTACCTGATTCAGGTTGTTCGGTTCACCGATGCACCTCGACTCCTCCGCGAAGGCTCTTGTTTCATGTTCCGGAGCTCGGCTCGCGCTTTATTCCTCTCTCTTGAATCTTAATCTTAATCTTGAACAGATTTTTAATCCTGTTCCGCGGCGCTGAGGTGGAGGTTCTGTG
Source organism: Corydoras sp. C115 (assembly GCA_019802505.1). Classification (NCBI taxonomy): domain Eukaryota; kingdom Metazoa; phylum Chordata; class Actinopteri; order Siluriformes; family Callichthyidae; genus Corydoras; species Corydoras sp. C115. The sequence continues at coordinate 2,337 of JAFMOC010001071.1, read as the reverse complement.
GGTTCTCTCCACCTGTGGTGCTCCTCTCGGTTCTCCTCCTTGTTTCTCGTTCCTGCCTTGGGAATGTTGGTTCGAGTCTAAACGTCACGCTCCTCCCTACGTAGGCGCCCTACGCTCTCATGGAACTCGGGTCGTATAAGGGCCCTATTTAATATGCTCTATGGTGTTTGGAACAGCGCCCCCTCGCGTTGCGTCGCTATTGCAACGGAACTCCATTTCCATTTGAAAGTGCAGCTTTTCGCGGCTTTGTAATAAACTCTGCGTTAAACTCGCGCGTTTTAAACTCGACTTCAGCAAAACTGCGAAACTGAGACTTAATCGCGTCTTCACGAGGTTTTTTAATAAAATTGTGTCACAAACACGCCGAGGGAAGCCGGAAGAAAGGATCTGCGTTTCGGAATCGATTCCAACTCCTTTTCCATTTTGGAACAAAGTGCACTCGATAGGGCGCATGCCGAAACAGTGCACTAGGCGTATTGGGCACAATTTGGGAAGCTTGTTTATCAAAAGTTGATGTTTATAATGAGCTGCATTTTCACAATGAGCTGCATTTTCACATAATGAGCTTCATTTACATAATGAGCTGCATTAACATAATGAGCTGCATTAACATAATGAGCTATAGCTGCGTTTCCAGAGAATGAATAGCGTGAAGGCAACAGAAAGACATTTGGGATCGAGCCCTTCAGTTTTACCTGAGACGCTTTTCTTGGGAAGAAAATTATATGATGAAATGTCGCCGCCTGGCGGACATCATGTGCCATAACACGAGCCTAGGTTTAAGATGAGATAAGATATTATTATGAGATATTATTATAGATAAGACCTTTATTTGTCACACAATGGGGGAAATTTCACATTCTCAGCAGCAAGTTACAAGGTGGAAAAGATATTTAACAATTATGAAGAAATTTAAATAGAAATCTATATATACACCAAATTAAAATCTTCAGTTATGTACAAGACTAGGGATAAAATGAAAACAATATTGCACCTTTTATACAGTTTGGTATCTGATTAAAGAGCAGAAATGTATTGCAGCATCAATAATATATTTATTGCACAGTGTTCTTTTTAGTTTGCTTTGTTTTGGTGTGATGACTGAGAGCAGAGCTGATTGTGCATTCTAACTCTAACACACTTCTCACACACGGGGTGGGATTCGATATCCATAAGACATGAACATGATTGGAGTCTAAACTGTGTAATGAAAAAACACTCACAGCCAAAAACTGTATTCATACAAAAATACTCCGAAATGTTTCAATATAAACAATAAAAAAATACTTTAGAATGTGTACTGGTTTGTAGGAAGGTGACTGTGTATAATTCACACACTATATTTAAAAACTCTTTAAATCATATTTAAAAACTCATATTTAAAAAAATTAATTAGTATTTTAACTCAACTTTATAGTTTTCTCTTTTTCTTAAAGTGTCCTGGAGTACTTAGAATGGAGCTATATAAATGTATTATTATTATTATTATTATGTGAGCTCAATAAAGGATTTGCTACATTTTAATAAAGTTACGCCCCAGAATAATTATTTAGTCTTTTCTTTGTGGAGTTGTTTGCATGTTCTTCCCACATCTCTATGGTTTTGCTTCCACACAGTAGTAGGTTAATCTATAACGCTAAATTGCAGCCAGGTGGCAGTGTGTCTGCTCTGTGATTCCCTCTCCCTTACCTCTGGGATAGGCTCCAGTCCAGTCCAGACCGGCCGCTTCCCTCTAAATACAAAACTAAATGTGTGTGTGGTGTGTAATGGTGAGCATGTCCTCCTCTGCAGTGCGTCCATAAGATTCAACGTAGAGAACATATGGGGAGAACACGAGACGGGGACGAAAGAACAGTCTTCTGTTTATTATACAAAAGGAAACATCATGGTGTACCACAGGAGAGACGTCCACCTTCACATCCGTTCACATTAAACATCATCACAAATCAGAGGCTTAAAAAACGATCAAATATATTCACTGGTACGAAGTGTGAGGACAAAATGACCACAGAGTTATAAAAGTGAGACTCACACACACACTCTCACACACACACACACACACACACACACACACACACACACACACACACACACACACACACACACACAGTTCTGGTAAAATCCATTATTATTATTATATTCATATTGTGAGAGTGAATCATGTTATTTACAGAGTTATAATTTATGGTGTCCGTGTCCTCGGGTTCTCAGGGCAGAACGTCTTCTCCAGCATTTACAGTCTTGGTCTCGATATCTGACGTCATTCAGCAGAAAAGATCAAAGTGAATTACTGAAATCTATTGATTACTGATCCCACACATGGATTCCAGATGTTTT